>JBBPQT010000269.1:0-20094 GCA_038092715.1 Boletus smithii | reverse complement strand
AGCACTGTATGAGGGCATTGGCGAATTGTTTTCCCGGTAAAGCTTTACGGCTAATCCCGACTCGTCTCGCCTTCTGAATGGAACGACATGAAGCGATTTTTTATCGATCACTCATCTTCATACAGAGATCATTACCACGTCTGCACCGTGGTTAAATGCGCGGCCTGGTTACAACTACCTGAGAAGCCACCATGCGAGAGAAGCGTTTATATAGGCGAGACAATTTCCGAGGTGACACTTTAGGAGTCTGGGAACGCGGGGTGATTAACGGGATTGACTGATTAGATCTTGTAATAGACCTGGAGTACAAGTGAGGGGATGATTCTTGGTTGCTTGACCAAATCAGGGCTAGCTTTACCACGGAGCGGGGGGTTGCTGCTTGGATTGGGGTCATATGATAAGTGGCTCAACCACAGAATTCCTACGCAGTCTACAAATACGCGAGACAATTGACGACGACACCCTCGGGGACTGCGTGGAATATTGTGTGACCTTTCTAATTATCTCGTGGGCTCGCCAAATAGCACACTGTGGGCACCCACAAAGTACTTCTCCAAACTTACTTAATTACTTGTGTGCACGAACGCCTCGCCAACGACTCGAGTCCGTTGCGTCGGGTACCTGAAGATATGTTGTACGTTTCCAAGTCAACAGACATGCTCAAGTATTTATAGCCCTCAAATCGATGAGCGATACTTGTCCACAAGTCCTCGGGATGCGTACAACAACTTTCCGCAGTCGACGCGAGTTTCTCCGCTCCCTGGGAGTCGAGATCTATAGATCAAGGAACTTTATGCGAAAGTACTTGGCGTTAGTGGGATGTGAATGGATCGGAGGGAGTCTATGAAACCTGCATCGCGTCATCGGCCCGGCGTATAATACCCCAGCAGCGTTGAATGATCGCGGTTCCCTGTTTCCACAGAAGCCACAAGACAAGCGAGGATGTTATAAACGTCAGCAACAAACTAATCTGATGCGATGAAAGGGTCACTGGCATCTCGGAAGAGTTGATTGCACATTGCGTTTTTCAATCCGACGACAGGCAGGTAGGTGTTGCGGTGGATGAATTTATGAGACAGCCCTACCATTGAGCGGCATTCTCTTGACTCGTCCCTTCCTTGAAGTTGCGTTGTATGGGTGCGTACCCGCCGAGATATATGGATTGGCGAACTTCCACATCATGGTGCGACAAGACGTTGTCTATCAAACTTGGACTGTTTCCGGCAAACCTGTCGCTGCTGTGCTTGGCGTAAGTTCGGAACTGCCAATCGGAGGCGCGCTTGTGGCAACAAATGCGAAGAATCACGTGATAAACCAAATCTGTATAGTAGTTCTGGCGCCACTCATTAACAGCAGCCGCTGGACGCGTCTTGTAAAGTTTTCTTTTAGCGACGCTCTTGTCTTCCAGGTTCCCCTCCGTGTAGTACCCATTCAGCCATGGCGCAGACAAGAAAACGTGGTCGCAGTACCAGAACACCTGCGACAACGACGACTACGAGTACCTCGGTGTCTCCTCTCCTCAGCAACACAAACTCTGTGGAGCTTGAAACCCCTGACACGTCTGAACCAGAACTGGTCGTAGCGAAGAAAACGGTTGCTTCCACCACTATTGTTACAAGAAGCTCTCGAAAGCGTGCAGCGGAAGATGAAGTAGACGTCAACGTTCCACCCAAACGAAGAGCCGTTGCAGATGCTGTGGTCATCAAGGCGCCACCCTTGCGGGCTTGCAAGACGAAGGCGAGAACATTCGACTTGGTCTGCAACATCGTGACTGAGTCAACCAACTAATATAGACCAAACCCACTCCCGCGCCAAAGAATCAGGGCAAGGGCAAGGCAAGGATCATAGATACGCCTGAGCCTGACGACGACGACGACCCCATATCTGAAGATGAGGTGCAATATGACGAAGAATATGAGGAGTCCGGTGACAGTGGTTCCAGCTATGAAGTGGAGCCGGACTCGGAAGAAGAAACCCTTATGATTAATGTGGCCATCGAGGCGTCCCACAAGACTGCCCGCCTCGAAGCTCAACAAGGGTCGGGTGCCGGTTCATCAACTTCCAGGACGTCAACCGCAAGTCGTGTTACTATGGGTGTAATGCATATTGTGGAAAGCGATGAAGAATTTTATGAGAACTCTTTTCAGCCTGATGACTTAGACAAGTCAGAGCTATCCCCACTGGAAAGCTCTGATGACAGGCCCGTGTCAAAAGCGAAAGGCAAGGCAAAGGCAAAATCTACGAAGGGGAAGTCCAAAATTTCCACGGAACCCCTGCTGTGGGTTGAAAGAGTAAAACGACACCGTCTCGCGCAACTCGAGCGAAAGGAGGTCAAGTGGGAAGAGCGTTTGTTAGCTGCACAGCTTGGCCGCAGGTTGACTTGGGTATGTCCAAGGCTTGCTGATCAGATGGTGTCTGTTCAATGTATATTCTAGGCGGAAAAGACTTCCCTGGCACTCCACAGGCACCATCCAGAACTTAGGGATGTATGGGGTGATCTTGAAGAACAAGTCCCCGAGATTATTCCCGAGAAAGCTGAACAGCCTGTTGGGTTGAAAGTCACACTCTTGCCGTTCCAGCAGGAGTCTCTTTCGTGGATGCGAAAGCAAGAAAATAGCATCTGGCAAGGCGGCATGTTAGCTGTAGGCGTTTATCACATCATCGTTTTTCAAGGTGCTAAAGCTTTTGGTGTTGAAGGATGAAATGGGGTAAGAAAATACGACTTCTTCGTCAAAAGCGTCTCAAATCTTTGTTTCCCGCAGCATGGGAAAGACTATTCAGATGATCTCCCTCTTTGTGTCCGACTTGAAGAGGCCCAACCTCGTCATTGCGTGAGTATCCTTGCACTGTGTTCGCGTCTTCTGATAGTAGCCACCGCCTAGGCCGACTGTTGCGATCATGCAATGGCGCAACGAGATCAACGCCCACACAGAGGGTATGAATGTTCTTGTTTGGCACGGGGCTTCCCGCATTACTAACCTCCAAGAACTCGAACAATATGATGTCGTATGTCTTACGTTGTGTTGTGGTTCGACCCAATGCTGACTACGGCCAGGTCCTGACCAGTTTCGCTGTAGTAGAAAGCTGCTTCAGAAAGCAAGAAAGCGGTTTCAAGCGTAAAGGGCATATCGTTAAAGAGCCCTCCCCCTTGCATCAAATCAAGTGGAACCGGATTATTGTATGTTTCGTATCCGATAGTTTTCACAATGGCACTAATTTCACTTGCACATACCGCGGGGACAGCTTGATGAAGCTCATAACATCAAGGAACGCTCCACCAACACAGCCAAAGCTTGCTTTGAGTTAGGTAGTAACTATAAGTGGTGTTTGTCGGGCACTCCGCTACAGAATCGTGTCGGAGAACTTTACAGCATGATTCGTTTCTTAGGAGGGGACCCCTTTGCTTTCTACTTCTGTAAGCCATCTCCCCATGATCCCATTCTATCTCACAAAGCTATTTCGCAGGCAAGAAATGCGAATGTAAATCTCTCCACTGGAAGTTTTCGGATAAAAAGAATTGTGATAGTATGTATCCTATGTCCATCGCTCGGCCCTTGTCACAGTCCGAATCCTTGCTTCGTAGCATGTGGTCACAGTCCCATGCAACATGTGGGATACTGTTCCTCTGTCTAGCAATATATATATCTGATTCGTTATTCCTCAGACGTGTTTCTGGAACAATGAAATTTTGACGCCCATCCAAAAAGGTGGCATGGTAGGGCCAGGCAAGATGGCTTTCAAGAAGCTGAGGGTTCTTTTGGATCATATGATGCTCAGGCGAACAAAGGTATGTTCGTACCACGCTTTTTACCTGTGACTCGTAACAAGTTATCTCCTAGATACAACGCGCAGATGATCTTGGGCTTCCTCCACGAACGGTGGTCGTTCGGAGGGATTACTTTAGCCCAGAAGAGAAAGAGTTGTACCTCTCACTGTTTTCTGACGCTAAGCGTCAGTTCAGTACCTATGTTGGTTCGGGTACTGTCCTGAATAGTGTGTTACCCTCCCTTTCTTAATATTCTTTCACCTCACATCTCCGACTAGACTATTCCAATATCTTTAGTTTGTATGTATATGCGCTCTGATTTTTTTTTCTCTGTGCGCTTAACATGCTCTTGACAGAATCACGCGTATGCGCCAAATGGCTTGCCACCCCGACCTGGTTCTGCGCAGCAAGAACAACGGCGTCACATTCCTTGGCCGCGAGGAACTAAGCGAAGCCACTATTTGCAGGCTGTGCAATGACGTCGCCGAGGACGCCATTCAAGCCAAGTGCCACCATATCTTCGATCGCGAGTGTATGAAGCAATACCTGAGTACCGCTGGCGACATCAATGTATGTCTCTCATTGATTTACCTCCAGATATCTCAATAGTATTTGATCTTTCCCAGCCTGAATGCCCAGTTTGTCACCTCCCCTTGACCATTGACCTAGAGGGACCTGCAGTTGAATTAGAATCATCCTTGCCGGCTGCAAGGCAGGGAATTATCGGTCGGCTCAACCTAGATACCTGGCGCTCATCATCAAAGATTGAAGCTCTTGTTGAGGAGTTGTCCAATCTTCGTGCACAAGACTCCACCACGAAGAGCATCGTGTTCAGCCAATTTGTCAGCTTTTTGGATTTGATCGCTTTCAGGTTACAGAAAGCTGGATTCCAGGTCGGTATTGTCGCTGTCCGCGTTTCCAAGTGTTCATGTTTTCTAGATATGTCGACTAGAAGGAACGATGTCGCCTCAAGCTCGTGACGCCACCATCCAGCACTTCAGTATGCTATAATGTTTCCTTGGCTTGTTCGCGATCCTGACACTCGTTCTCCAGTGACCAACGTCCATGTGACCGTTTTCTTGGTGTCCCTGAGAGCAGGGGGTGTCGCGCTCAACTTAACGGAAGCCTCGCGCGTCTATCTCATGGACAGCTGGTGGAATCCCGCCGTTGAATACCGTAAGGATACCTAACTCTCCCATGAGGCAGTTGCATGGTGTGCTTATCGACCCACAGAGGCCATGGACCGCATTCACCGACTTGGCCAGCACCGACCTGTCCAAGCCATCAAGCTCGTCATAGAAGACAGTATAGAGAGTCGTATCATTCAAGTGCGTGACCCCGTGTTTGATTCGTCGGCATAACAAAACGCCCCCCTAGCTCCAAGAGAAGAAGTCTGCCATGGTTAATGCGACGTTATCTACCGACGAGTCGGTACGTGTCTACTTTTTTTGTATCGATCCGTTGCTAAAGCGGGGTATTTGTGACAGGCTATGGGCCGCTTGACCCCCGAGGATGTGCGTACGAATTACCTACTTATGAGTTGCGTTGGCTCATCTGCTGTGTCTACACCTAGCTCGGATTCTTGTTTAGGGTACGTTTATGCTGCACTTTGTCTATCCCTCTGTTAAGCTTTTGGTTTCAGCTCTAGATGACTTGAGTATTGGATCATGCGATCGGCGAGATTCGCATACTCGCTCTCAGGACCTCGATAACTATGTTGTCCACTATTGTAACTTAATTTTTTTCGTGTGTTAAGTAAATGATGTTGCGATATTTGTCTGGTTACTTTGAAAATCAATTCGAACCGAGAACCTAACATGTCTTCGTAAGATCAGAACGACTTTTGAAAGTCTGGTTTGATGAGACTATATGTGTAGACACTGCCCGCAGAGTTTCACATGATGTTGATCCGGTATGTGGTTACAGTAGTAACCGAGTCCGGCCACTTGAAACTGGTCCGACTTGCCAGCGTCTGGTTCTTAGGGCTCAATACTACTACACGGATTCTGATACTCAGAGGAATGTCATTCAAAAAGAGTAAGAAGGAATTTACCTCTGATGAGGTTGCACAGGTAGGCTACTAATCCATCTAATATATTGCACAGATTGACCTCCTATAAAAACATAGCACAACGAGCAAGGCAATCTCGCAAGTTTCTCTCTCTTTCCTCGAACACGACTCGTCGCTCACAGTCTTCTGCAGTGGATTGTCATCGACGCCAAAGTCTACGACCTCACCCGGTTCGCAGACCTCCATCCTGGAGGTGCCAACGTTCTCTACGCACCCGGTGTCGGTAAGTCATACTCCCTCTGAACTGGCTCACCGTGACACTGCCACGCGTACATGGGCACCAGCCGGCAAGGATGCGACCGATGTCTTCTTTAGTCTCCACCGCCACGAAGTCCTCCTGCGCCCACAGTACGCGCGTCTCCAAATCGGGACCATAAGTGGTCAGGTAGAACGCATCAATGCGCCTGCACCCGGGGCACTCTCTCTCATCCCCTACGCCGAGCCGACGTGGCTCAGTCCCGGGTTCCACAGCCCGTACTACAACGACACGCACCGGCGGTTCCACAAAGCCGTCCGAACGTTCTTCGTGGAGGAGGTCTACCCCGAAGCCGTTCGGTGCGAGGAGAATGGGAAATGGATCTCGCAGGAGCTCGTTGACAAGCTCAGGTGAGTCATCCGGCGTTGTTGCCCACGAGAGGGCCCAACTACACACCAAAACACACTCGCTTGATGACGCTCACGCTGGTGGCAGCGCGATGAATTTTTTAGCGATGCGTATCGGTCCGGGGAAACACCTCCAAGGACGCTCGCTCATGGGTGGTGTGATCAGCCCGGAAGAGTACGACCACTTTCACGAGGTGCTGTTCTAAAGTTTTTTTGCGTTGTGGTCTCGTGTCGACTCATTTCTTTCACGTAGCTCATCCTCAACCTTGAACTTGCCCGTTTCGGGACGCGCGGTTTCGTGGATGGGCTGCTGAACGGTGGTGTCATTGGTCTGCCGCCTATCCTGAATTTTGGGTTGCCAGACATCCAATCTCGATATGTCCCTGAGATCCTCGGAGGAAAGAAGTACATTGCACTTGCTATCACGGAAGCGTTTGCGGGAAGTGATGTTGCTGGCGTCCAGACGGTCGCAGTGAGAGACGGTGACGATTGGGTGGTCACTGGGACCAAGAAGTAGGTGGATTTCATTCCTCTTGTGATGGTACGATGCCAAACTTTTGAAATTGGAACAGGTGGATAACGAACGGAATGTTTGCGGACTCCTTCACCACGCTGTGTCAAACCGACGTACGCACCATTCTTCCACTTCTCGTTGTGTTCTGATAGCGTTGTATCTACAGCAAGGTCCCCTTGTCCTCCTCATTCCCCGCTCTGACAACGTTTCTACAAAGCCGGTCAAAACGTCTTACTCGCCGACAGCCGGAACAGCATATGTAATCTTTGATGGTGCGCGCGTCCCCGCATCTCACATGCTCGGAAAGGTTGGGCAGGGGTTATATGTCATTCTAAGCAACTTCAATCACGAGCGGTGGATGGTGGCTGCGACGAGCTTGGGAGCGCAGCGAGTGGTTGTGGAGGAATGCCTCAAGTCAGTTCATCAGCGTTTTATCGCCTGGATCGGGTGCTGACGATCAGTATCCGCATCAGGTGGACCAATCAACGTATCGCATTCAAGAAGCCCCTCCATTCTCAACCTGTCATACGCGCCAAACTTGCGCTGATGATCGAACGCGTGGAGGCATGTCAAGCATGGATAGAGAATATCACTCATCAGATGAATAACGTGGGTCGAGTTGCGTTGAAACGTTTTGATTACCTCGAACGCTTTGATCGCAGATGAGCTACGCGGAACAATCGGATAAGCTGGCGGGGCCCATTGCACTTGTTAAAAAGTGCGTCCGTTTTCATGTACTCCGTTTGTTAACGTGTCAACTGCCGTGATGTAGGTGCATTTCACGCTCGGGTCGCGAAACTGCCCAAGATGCGACGCAGATGTTTGGTGGGCGGGGTATTACAGTGGGTGGGATGGGGAAGATCATCGAGAACGTGCGTGTACCCATCAACCTCTCTTTCCGTCGCCATGGCCTGGCTTTTGACTTGTCTATCCACAGTTCCACCGAACCTCACCTTTCGACGCTATCCTCGCTGGTGCAGAGGATGTGCTGGGAGATCTCGGTGTGCGGCAAGCGATCCGCAAGATACCGAAAGATGCACGTCTGTAAACGAATTAAATGTAATTGCCCTTTGCTTTGACGGTTCTCTAGTGTAGTGTCTGTATCGTTATCGTTCTATGTGCGTAGTTCCATATACAGCCATACGTGCTACTGCGCTCCAAATCCAAGTCCTTGGTCAAGTCCGAAATAATAATCCGAAGGTGTATGATAGATAGTCCTGAACGCCTTATGTGCTGACGAGTCCGATGATCGAGAGTGCCACCCCCACACCCCCGCTCCGCTTACCATAACCCAGCGACCCAGAGGAGCACTGCTGCACCGATCAAGGCATGCACACCACGCGGCCTACCAGTGATAGCCGCCCCGCTCGCGTGCGTGCTCGAACCGGAAGACGCAACACTGCTTGATCCCGTTGCAGTCGTCGACGCGGGGTGCGCACTCGTACTCGAATTCGAACCGCTGGCAGTCTGGCCGGGTAACGCCAGCTGGGGCAAGACGAAGCCCATGTCCACGCAGGTCGTGTAGAGCACTAGTAGTACCGAGACGCAACGCACAACGTCAGTGATGGATGGTGTGGGAGGAGGGATGAACCGTCGAACGTACGGTTGAGATTGTTTTGGGCTATGGCATAGCTGGTCGCGTTGAGCGCCATGCCGACGCATTCGAGACAGTTGTAGTACTGGGTCTCAAAGGTGATCGTGCAGCATGCGGTGACAGGGCATCCCTGTGCCAGCCGAGAGACATTAGCGACCAAATAGACCAGGAGAAACGGGCCGGTGGATTGTAACTCCGACGAGGAATGACACTCACCAAGCTGACCTCGTTGTTGACGGGGGCGCAGGTGGAGGTGCATTGAGAGGGTGCGGAAGACTCGGACGCAATACTGATTTGCCGCCGCTGAAACTCTTGTCCGATCGAGGCGGCGGAGATGACGGGCACTCGATGTGCGAGAAGAGGTTCGAGGGATGCGGCGCCGACGCACACGACGAGCGAGAGCAGCGAGATGGAGAGAGACGGGATGCGCATGGTCAAGGCAAGGAACGACGTGCGAACGGAAAGTGCACGCGTGGGGGTGAGTCGTTTGGGTGATCGAATGGACCCTGGACATGTTTGGAACAGTGAAGTCACGGCTTATGTAAGATGTTCATTGCGACTTGCTTTAGAGCGGATGACAAGCCAACACCCGCCAAGTTTCTTTCCGACCACTGCTCTCGTGCGTAGCCCGTCCCCCTTGCTGTCTCCCAACTTACCCTCTCCAAGGACCATGCCGCAGCTGGACTCGGCGCGGGCGTCGTCGCTGTCCTCTGCATGCACCCCCTCGACCTCCTCAAAATCAAGCTCCAAGTGTCCACTTCCAAACCTCAGGGTGGTATCGGAAAGCAAATATGGTCCTCTTTACGCAGCATACAGGCAGAGCAAAGTTGGAAAGGTCTCTACCGCGGCGTAGGCCCCAACATCGCCGGCAATGCCTCCAGTTGGGGTCTCTACTTCCTCTTGTCCGTCCATGCCCCCGGAATGTCTCTCCTTGCTCACCATACATCCTGCCAGCTACAACATGCTCAAGAAACGCGCCTCGGGGGACGACCCAAACTTTTACTTGTCCCCCGCTGCTTACCTGCTCTGTTCTGCTCAAGCAAGTTCGCCGCTCGTCTTTGTGTCGCCTCCGACGTGTCCTGACGTGCATGACAGGTGCCGTGACCGCTATCATGACCAATCCAATATGGGTCGTCAAAGTACGCATGTTCACCACGCGTACAGACGACCCCAAGTCTTACAGGGGGCTTTGGCGTGCGTCCTTCCGCTCTGCCTACATCACATGCCCTGAGCCGTCTCCATTACAGACGGGTTCTCGTCCATATACAGCACAGAGGGCATACGCGGTCTCTGGAAGGGGACATCGCTTGCACTCGTCGGCGTCAGCAATGGTGCAATACAATTCATGGCTTACGAAGAGATGAAGCGATGGGGCTTTGAGCAGAAACGAAAACGCTTCGCACGCGCAGGGAAGATGATCACACCAGAGGACGATAAACTCGTACGTATGACAAGCTCTCACACCGCGCTCCTTGATTTACTCGCGCCATCACACGCAGTCGAACACGGCCTATACTGTCATGTCGGGCGCAAGTAAGTTGTTTGCGCTCTCGGTGACGTACCCATACCAAGTCATTCGTTCGCGCCTACAAGTGGGACATGTTTTTTTGTCGTTCCCGCTGTGTCTCATATATTCTTGCTTTGCACAGAACAATGCCACCACGCACTTATACCCTGACATCCCCACCACCATCAAACGAACATGGAAAGGCGAAGGCGTTCAAGGTTTCTACCGCGGCCTCGGAACAAACTTTGTTCGCGTCCTTCCTGGTACATGTGTCACGTTTGTCGTGTATGAGAATCTGGCGTGGTTGTTCCGCACGACCGCTCTCAGACGGGAGAGCAGTGGACTATCGTAGCCCGCACCCGTTACGAGCGGAGCACGCTGGCAGGAAAATTATCGTATTCTCGACTATTCACTTTTAATGGTATAGATTCCAGTTGCATAGACAGGCATCATTGTACACTTTACACGCGCACATAACTAACCTCCTTCACTCATCTGCATCGACCAACCCCTGGATGAGTAATTGCATTAGCAATTCCGAATCACGGTATGGTGAACCAAGTTGGTCGGTCAAAATAACTATAACCCTATCAAGGCCTCATCGCACGGAGCGCCTGCACCCCCACCCGTTTGCAAACCTCCTCAAGACGAGGAGAGAAGCAGAGCAAAGGAGAGACTGGAACCACGAATGACTCCCCGCGCTCGATCCGTTTTCCATCATCCCACCGACAAACAAGCAGAACAAGAATGAATGGAAAATACTCACCTATCGTCAATGAGGATCATATCCACTTCATCCTCGTATCCTGGAACGAACGTGATGAGCACACTGATACGAAAAAAGCAGGGGAAAAGGTTGATCAAATAACTATAACCACACACTCTCATTGCGCAGAAGCGCCTACCCCTGCGTCCGTATATGCATACGTCCTCAAGACGAGGCCATATGCTGAACGAAGGAGAGACTGGACGGCGAAGTCCCCACGCTCATAAAGTGTACATTTGGATATCATCATACCAAAGAACGATGTCCAAGATGTTGTACTCACCATGGATAGCAGCACGATGAAGGCGCGATGGGTAAATGAGGCAAAAGAATTATATGGTTGTTTTTGTTTGTACATGTTGTCCAAGGCCTTCTAGACCTAATACGTGCAAACAACCGCTCCAGTTACTTACTCGCTATAGAGTGGGAGGTTCAGGTCGCACTCCAGTTTGGAATCATGGCGCTTCTCTGTAAGTCTGTCCACCTTGGCGAACGCGTTTAAAAAAGACGAAACATAACTAACACAACGTACTAGCCACCTCCACGCTGCACCACCTCCACTCCCTCTCGCGTTCCGCCTACCGATTCCGAACCCCCCACCCCACGACTCGATCCATCTCCATCCCCCAACCCCGCACACCACTCTTTTTCGCCCCTCCCCCCGCCCGACGCCACTTTGAATACGCCAAACCCGAACCCGAACCCAAGACCAAGACCAACCCCAAACCCGAACGCACGCGATCCACGATCGAGCATCGACTGACGAACCGAAAGATCCCCTTTGACCACGTCTTTGTCGTCGACCCACACACGAACAAGCTTTCCAGCACTAAACACAGCCTCAAGGAACTCCTCGAGACGCGGGAGAGGCGCGTCATTGAGCTCGTCGCGTCGAGTCCGGAGCCGATCGTGCGCGTGATGACACGGAGCGAGGTGGAGGCGCGGTATAGGGAGATGAAGAGGGCGTTGAGAAAGGGGGTCAAGGTGGGCGTGGAGCCAAAGGAGGTACAGCTTACGTGGGGGGTTGCAAAGGCGGATTTGGAGCACAAGCTGCGCAAGGCGAAACGCGACCTCGAAAAGGGTTACCGAGTCGTCGTCGTCGTCACCATGAAGAAAGGGCATAGACCATCCAACCGGCAGCAGCTGGTGGCTTTTGCGGACGAGATCTCGGAAGCGCTCTGCGAGGTTGGTAAAGAGTGGAAAGAGCGAGCGTTCACCGAACGGTCGATGACCCTGTCGTTCCGGAAAGCTGAGCTGGATGATGACATTCCATGACACTCTCCAGTCTTGGTGATATCTAGTCAATGATGTGATATTTCTACCCTATTATACACCATTAGCATACTTTTTCACGTCCGTTGAGATATTCCCTTCTTCCTTCTCAGCACCAGCAAACGTCGTCTACGATGTTTCCACCCATGCCCCGCCTTCTTCCACTCTGAACGCTGAATGGGAAGCCCACGTTCCTTGTGCGTTTGCAAGGCATGTGGCAAGAATCGCCTCTTCGGTCTCGGGAACGCAAGCGGCTGGCGATTTACCATCGGGACGCCAGGTCGGTTCATTGACGCGTACACCCAGGTCCCAAGGAACAGCCGCCTGTGTGCCATCGGAACCTCAAACCCAGCATCTAGCATCCCGTGGACGACCCGCTGCAAAAACGGGTTGCAATTCCGTGGAACAACGCCCCGCCTCGAATACCGCCTCATCGCTCTCCTCTCCTTCTGCCGCCAATGCGCAGGTCGCGTCTTTGCAGCCCGTCGCATCATGCCCGGCTGCCGTCCGAACATCTCCAGCGCAGCATTGAAGAACCGAGCGTCTGGCTGGAGGTTGTATACGCGAGGTTGCGCATTCGGGACAATGCGTGTGAGGGTATTGTAGATATCGCCTGCCGCGCGGAACATTGAGCGGTAAAGCACTACGCCCATACGGAGCCCGAGTGTCCTCCTCGACCGGTGTCTGCTCGCTATCTTGTCCTTGGCAAGAACATAGTGTGCCCACCCTTTGACCTTGTTCTTCTTGTCTGTGCGCGGCTGCCACTTGTAGTCCCCAGTCTCGAGCGACGTGTCTCGCAAGCGAGTACGCATACGAAGGCCCCTCCGCGCTTCCGCCGCATACAGCTGCATCATGATCGTGTACGCATGGATGGGAAGGCACCACCCCTCGATAACTTCGAGACCCTCAGCCCCACCCTTGAGCCAACTGATTCTCTCAGCTTGCTTTGCGAGGAGCCAGACGCGCTCCGCGAGGCCCGTCTTTCCGGCTTTGCAAAGCGCATTCAAAACGGAGGTGAAGAAATGGGGCCCGAGGCTGACTGCACGGCTGAGCCTCTCTTGCCGGGCGCGACGTGCCATCATCGCACGTTCGTGGGCGTTGGGTGGATTGTCACCCCATGCCGGGTGGTCGACGATGGTCAACTCAGGAAGGACATGGAAGAGGATGGAACCAACGACGTGCGGGTTCCCTGTCGATGTGAGATGAGTAATGTAGGATGTCAATGTGTACATGTCCGCTGGGACGTTGGAAGATGCGGGAGATACTTCCAGGAGTTCAGAAAGTGATCGGCTGCTAGAGTCAGGTCGAGGATGTCGGTGAGGAGTGCCCGGTGAGACCACGATACCGTGATGACTGTTCTCCTTTAGTTTCCGTAGTTCTCCCACGGCAAAGGAAACGATATCGTTTCGCCTCAAGAGCGTGCCAGACCGTACAATAATGTTGTACGTGGTGGTGTCAGGCTTGAGGGTTGGTCGTCGTACATGTTCCATGTGATGGAGAACATCCCGGGCAAGCGAGACAGAGAGACGGTGGCGAAGAGCATAGTGGACAAGAGAGTTGTATGTCTCACGGGACAGCGGAGGCATAGCATATGCGCGTTTTCCCGGTGGATCTTTGGCCTTTCTGGTGGGGAGATTTTTCAAAAGGTCAAAAATGACGCGATGGAAATACTGATGTGCATTGATCGTCCGTCCAGAGTGCCCTTCTCCGATCATGACGATATCCGGCAGCTTGGGACAGGAATAAAGCACCCGGAGCAGATGGGATATATCGGAAAAGGGCATGGACCGACTGTCAATAAGCCCCGCCAAAATGGCGAGAGCCTGTAGAGCCTCTTCGGGGTCTCCAGAGTCATCGGAGAGCTCCTCTTCACATTGCTGAGTGATCGCCTTCAGGAGTCGTTTGGAGGGTATTTTCGAACGGATAAGCTCTTTCCAACGGTCGACCGACTGTGGCGAAGCAGCTCCCTGGGATATCTCCTGTTCTGTTATCCTTGCTTTGATCTCCTGTGCTTTCTGTGCTTTCGTCTCGTAATCCTTGACAAGGAGAACGAAGAGCAAGGATCCCATGATGATCTCGCCTTGCAATAAGCAAAAGTTGACGAGGGCCTCGAAAGCACGGTCGGAGCACTGCCGTCTATTGTCCCTAGCCTTGAGCAAGAGGGTCAACGCGAAGCGGAGGGCATCATCTTCGACTGCGTCCGGGTTGATAGGAAGGCTGTCTGGGAAGGACCCGGGTGAGCGGAACATGGAGGCACCTTTTTCCTTGAGGACGCTAAACACAGTCGGAGGGGCTTGCAAGAGTGCTTCCGTCACTTTGACGAGGGTGGCCTGCCGCAAAGGAATGCCTTTCTTGATCAGGATCTGTGCAGTCTCGTACGCCTTGAGAGGGGACTCGTTGCGGATCATGTGATGCAACATGACGTGGGCGGAGAGCCTCGGAGAAACGGGCTTTTGAAAGGTGATGGGGGTGAACTCGAAAGCGGGCATGAATGGGAGCTTGAATGGCTCTGGCAGTGGAGCGCTGGGCTGATGAGAGGAATGCAGAGAGCTGATGATGAAATGTGCATCACGAAACGCGCCGCTGGTGCAGGCGAGACGAACGGCTTTGGCAGCGAGTATTGCAAGAGAACTGGTCGGCTTTGTGGCTGCCTGCGAGAAAAGGCGACTGGGTGTGCTACGAGCCAGCCTTGACACGGCCCATTGCATGCCTTGAATAAAGACGCGCCAAAAACAGAGTCCGACTGTTCGAGGTGCTTGCACGTGACAAAGCGAACTTGGAGAGAACAAGAATAAAAAGAAAAGCAGAGAATGAACTACGACAGACCACACAGAGGAGGAGGTCCCCACCGCCGCCGACACAACAAAGAGAGAGGTGAGGTCTTGAAGCCCGTGTCACCAGAACTTGGTGTCATAACCATTACCACAGACGACTACGATTATCACGACCGTCGCCGGGAACATGACTCCCCAGAGCAGGTCATCAAAAACATCATCATCAAGTTGGGCGAAGTAGTGAGTCGGTACCCTCTTGCCATACGCCCCCCTCCTGACACGACCGACCAGGATCCCTCCCAAGAGGTCCCTCGCGTTGCCAAACAGATCCGTGAAGCGCCTGTCACTGTCGCAGCCATATCGGAGGGCATTCGCACGGCGTGAGTGTACAGCCCACCTTCCTACCCGTTCACTGCTGACCCGACACAGCGTCACAGAGCAGCCCTACAAGGTCCCATACTATGCTGCCTTGCTCCGTTTGCTGCATGACCCAGCACCCTCCGAGACAGAGACGGTGCAAGCGTCTGGGTCCTCCTCCTTACCCTCACTTGGCAAGTTGGTTCTCGAAGATTTTTGGAAAGGCTTCCAAGGCTATCTCGACAAGCTAGCTTGGCGAGACATTCGTCTCTGCGTACGTTCAAACGTCAAAACCAACACCTATACTGACCCCATGACTAGATTCACTTCTTTGCCCATCTGATGGTTGCTCAAGTTATTTCCATCGAATCCATGTCTGCACTTCTCCAATCCTTCGCAGCCGTCCTCGACGAGTTCGGCGTGTCGTATGGACGGGGAAAAAACGCGGCTCTATGCGCCACAGAAGGCTTGCTGATCGTATGTCCCCCCTTTGCTTCTTCTTCCTCGTCCACTTACCGTCTTCTAGGCCGGGTCTGTCATCAAGAAGAGTTCCTCACCAAACACCGCCGAGATCATCAAAGCTATCCAGGCTTTCAACGAATCTGTCGTCTCCTCCAAAGTTCTCGTCCAGCCTATGATGTATTTAGAATCCTCGGATGCTGCACTTCTTGAAAACGCCGAAGAGGTATGCTCCATCAAATTTCATCCTTTGTATTTGCCCAACACGAGTTGCAGCTTCTTGAGAGCGGTCTTGCAGTACTCAAAGCTCTTGAATCCTCTGAGTTTTTGGATCCTTGGAGCAGCGTTCCACAGCCTTATCTCGACTACCCGGACCTAGATCCCATCGTCTCTTCGCCTTTCGAGTTGCCCTCCATCCTGGTACCGCCCGAAGTTATTGAGCTCGATGGTCTTGCGACCGACGCAGGCGAGGATGCTCAGGTGAAAAAAGAAGAATGGCCCGAGTACTTTTTCCGCCTCTTTGATCATACTGTACGTTGTGATACGTCATCGAGAGCCTCCCTCTTCATATTGACGTCTGTAACAGATAACTCCAGAGCCCATGAGTGTCTCTGGATTCCTCATCCGTTCTAACGTCCGCGACATGGTCGACATCTTTGAGATCAACCGAAAGGAGTGTGCTAGACTGTTGCTCGAGTACCCCAAGTGGTGCGTACCAGGCACATTCAAGCCCAGGTCCGGAGCACCACCTACCGAGGAAGATCCGAATGCCAAGAACTGGCAGCTCGAGAGTGTCGTGGCCGAGGTAAGCTCTGTCTCAAGCCAATTGCTGGGTCGCTAACATCACATCATCCCTGTTAGACGATCCTTGGCTCGTTGTTCCTCCTTCCCGAGTCACCCCATAAATCAATCTACTACATTGCGCTGATCACAGAACTTTGCAAACTCTCGCCCTCTACCGTTGGTCCCGCAGTTGGCAAGTCTATCAGAAAGGTGTATACCTCGCTTGGCGACGGACTCGACCCTGAAGTTTCCCGTCGTTTCGTCGAGTGGTTCGCTGTACATATGAGCAATTTTGGGTTCCAGTGGGTGTGGAAAGAATGGTGGGTACTTTCGCCTCATGGTCTCCGAGTTATGTTGATGATGCCCGTTAAACAGGGTCCCAGATCTTGCCTTTGTGGAGCAGCATCCAAAACGATCCTTTGTGCGCCGAGCAATTGAGCTCGAAGTACGGTTGTCGTATCATGACCGTATTCTCAAAACACTCCCCGAGCCGATGCAAACCGACCCGAACGTGATTGCTATTCAACCACCTGGTCCCAACTTTGAATATGAGGATCCCTGTGAGTTCACTCGACTTGTCCCAATCGTTGCCTCTCCTCACCGGTCCATACATAGCGAATCCCTATTATGACGCCACCCAGTCTATCCTCAGCCTCCTCCGTGGTCGTTCCCGCGTTGAGGAAGTCATATCCCATCTCGACATCCTCAGGACATCCCTTGAGTCCACCCCTTCTGCTCCACACCCATTTACATCCATCGACGCACTGATGCGTTCCATAGCCGTCCAATCTCTGCTCTCGATCGGCTCTCGCTCCTTCTCCCACCTCCTCAACGCAATTGAGCGATACCTTCTCCTTCTTCGCGGTCTCGCCAACCCCGGTCCTGCGCAAGGCGGCAGCGATATCACAGAGGCTAAAACGGACATTCTGGACGCTGTGTTTGCATTTTGGCAGAGGAATCGACAGATCATTGGGATCGTGTTCGACAAGCTGATGCAATACCAGATCGTCGATCCTACTGACGTCATCGCGTGGACGTTTATAAATTCAGCGCGCGGTGGTAGCAAGGATGGCACAGGATCGAACCCATTGTCTGTTGGTACGTTTGAGTGGGATCTGATCAAGGGTGCAATGGACAAGGCCAACGGGCGAGTGATGGTTGCGAGGAGGAAGGTGGCAGCATTGAGGAAGGAGCAAGACGATAGTATTGCGCGTGTTAAGGCGAGTGGCGGCGCGGATGTAGCGAGCATGGAGGTGGACGGTGAGGTGAAGCCGATCAAACAAGGTATGGTTCCGTCTATTCCTGCATTGCATGCTTTTAACTCATCTTTTTCTTGACGTAGATGACTCGGCGGAGAATCCTCAGCTCATTACCGCGCTGAAAGCGTTTGCGAGTCTCACGCGCGAGCAAAAGGGTGCATTGTCTCGGACGATTGAGGGCTTCGTGTCGTGTCTGGCACCCTCGCCGGGGGATCCCTACCAGAACCCATATGGTCAGAGCGTGATCAGAGATGAAGCTTGGGAACAACGTCAAACATGGTCCAATAACGAGTGGAGGACCTGGGAGACTTGGGGGTGGTATCGACACTTTTGCAGAACGGTTTGTCTCTCCCTTGTTTCGTGATCCTGGGCTTGCGCTAACATGTTTGAGTGAACAGTATGCGCCGTACCTCCGCAACTATGCGACGACGCTCAGCACGGTCGGTTTCGCAAAGATTCAGGATTCTACAGATCCTGCTGCCGAGCTGATCAAGAAGACATGGGATATCGTGACAGGCCAAGAGGCCTGAGTGTAGACCTTTGGCCCGTTCATCGCGCCTGCTTGTCCATCGTGTTTCTGTCTGTCTCATACATAACATGGTCTTCAAATAATGTTGTTATAACTTTAAGAGCATTATCTATCTGTGCGTCCCCCGCTTGACCATGTACTTGGAACGTCTAGTTACATCCAACGTCAATCCTTCTTGTCCTTGAGCTTTGTCCGAGTTCCGGTCGAGTACGCAATTGTACCGATGAACACCAGCGCAGCGCCAGTCCACATCGTGGCATTAGCTTGGCCACCATACACGGCGACGCTGAGAAGCAGCGAGATGGCTTTGCGTACCGTCAAGATGAGGGTCACGGTAAGCGATGAGACACGCCCCGTGAGCCTGTTGACGCCAATGACGCAAAACAACTGTGTGACCGTGTTCGCGAAGAGGTACAAGAACATGTACGGCAGCACAAGACCGTCCGGGGTCTTGGGGAGGTAAACGTCTACGAGCGGGACCGAGGGGAGAGAGACGGTCCGACCGGTGCTGAAGCGGACGAGCTCGGTCGCGATGTGCTCTCGGGAGAAATAAAAGAGGGGCAGGGCGAGGGAGTGGATGTAGAACATGTTTTCCTGCCAGGACGGCTGTGCGAGGGGGTCGGAAGCAGACTGTGGCTCGGAGGGTTTGATGTAGTGGGCAAAGACGTAGTCTTGGGTGAGTCCGAGAAATCCGGAGAGGAGGAGGGCGAGGCTAAGGATGGATATGCCTTGGGCGTAGAGGGACGTGGGGACGTCGGATGGGTGGGTATTTGAGGTGGATGACTTGGGTTTCGAGGCGGAGAGGGTGGTGACGATGATCCCGACGGTGACGATGAATACGGAGAGGACTTGTTTGAGGGTATATCTGGGGAGGGCGACGGATGAGCTCGTTGGAGGACGGGCGCAGGGAGGGGGGGACGTACCGTTTCTTGACGAGGAGGCAGCCGAGGAGCATGTTGATGATCATGCCGCCACTGCGGAAGACGATGTGGACGGACATTGGTATGTCGTATGCGAACGCGGCATTGTTGAGGGTGGAGAGTACAAAGAAGAGTGCGACTTGGACAAGGTAAGGGAGGAGAGGTACTCTTCGCTTTCTCAACTTGGGAAGCCAGGACGACCGACTGTCGGCACGGAACGCGAACTGGCTGGGGAGTGCGTAGAGGGATACGATGAGGAACTGAAAAAAGGTGATGAGGATGCCTGCATGAGGGTTCTCGGATGTAAGCCGTTCTGTCGTGATTGCATTACTAGGAAATTGTTACGATGGAGGGTATATTGGTTTCAGCCGAGGGCGCACCTGCAGCAGCCACCGAAGACCAAGGAGAGGGTGGTCGTCCAGTCGGACAATGTCAACATCTGAAACACAATTGTCAGTCTGTACTCGAATTACACTCAACACGTCCGACTTTAAATGCTAAAAGTATAAAATGTCGAGCTTGGGCCCGCGTTCGTCCTTTGCTCCTTGACCGTTTGGGTTGATTTTTCAATCCCGTGACCTCGACGCGTCGCGTTGTGTTTGTTGTTTGTCCTGTTCCCGCCCGTTTAAATAAATCGGCAGTGCCGCAATCCTATCATCCTCTCTTTTTGCTTCATTTCACTGCGACAATCTCTATCAAGTCACTCCCTTAAAAAATGTCCGTCGACCGTCGTCACCCCGCCTCCCTCCTCCCCGCCTCCCTGCACAACCCTGGTTTCGTTGACCTGATGAGCAAACGCGTCTCGATGGAAATGGTCCATTATATCGCTCTCCAGGCAGCGCAGGTTATCATGGTTGAAGAACAACCCGCCGCGCAGACACCCCCCTTACCCACCCCGCCCCCCACCCCTGTCAAGCCTG
>JBBPQT010000268.1:0-20121 GCA_038092715.1 Boletus smithii | reverse complement strand
CTCAACAGCTTAACCGGAAGACAAAGCCTTGATATCTTGGCCCTATGATAGTTGTTTGCGGAACTACTGGAGGTTCATATATCTTGTCTGAGTTGGATGGATCCATTTCCACGTTGCATTGTGCAGCTTTTCGACTTATTCCTTCTCATCCTCAATCCCATACCTCACTTCCTATTCCAGATATCCTCAATGTGTCCGACAATGACTTGGGCACAATGGCCACTCAGAATGAGGAACTCAGATGGGAGGATGATGAACCTGGTCCTCCAGACTGAGATTAGGTCATCCAAGTTCCTCTCTTCCTCTCATTATACCCTTATCTGTTATGTTACATCTACCTTCCATCCTGGGATTCGTCCAGTGACTATCCATTTCACCCCAGTATTTATCCGGTGACTTATCCACTTTACCCTGGGTTTCGTCTGGAGCTCTCGAAAACCAAAACCAAACCAACAAAAACATCACTCTACCTTAGGTCTCATTTCTCTCTCTCTCTTGAAAGCCAGAAAAACAAAAACAGAACAAAACATGGTTATGATTGAATCCTTTCCTTCATTTCACAAACAATGACTCAGGTTATTTTTGTGTGTCTCACCGATAATCCCTATGACTTTCAGACTTCATATGCACAAGAGACACCATGCTCATTCTTTTCCGGATTCAAAAGAAACATCCTTTTCCATATGCAGGTCAGCTGTAGGAATAGACGTGGAAGTTGATGAAGTGGTTCCGAAGTGTTTTCCGATATTCTCCTTGTTTCCTATCATTACTTATAACCCTTCCTTTGCCTTTCCTTAGAGACTGGCGAACTGGACACAGACCAGATACGGATAGATACAACCAGACTTGGATTGGACGAGGCTAAATGATACATTGTACATATGGAAAGGGCCAGACGACTGCTACCTACTCCAAAAAGGAGTCCTTGAGTGCCTGCAGCTCCCTCATCACTTCCCCCAGCTCCACCTCAGCCTTCTTCAGCCTAGCCTGTGAGATCCGGACGGAAGCCTCCATACTGAGGAAGGACTGCTCTTGCTTGGCAGAGAGTCCGTGCGCCTTCTTCACCTTAAGGACAGCCTTGCCCTTGCCCCTCCCCTTGGGTGTCATCTCCTCCACCTCTGACAATCTGATTGACATTGGGGAGGCTTGGTGCTGTCCCTTCCAGACCTTCCACTCTGAGTCCAGATTAGCACAATTGGGCGGAACAAAATGGTCAACCACTTACCAGTCACTCTTGTCTTCACCTCTGTGACCTTTGCGACACCACGACCCCGTGACTTGTTGCAGGTGCGGCCAACCCCACCAACACAATGGATCTTCAGGGATGCGCATTTCTTGCATGCATTGTCATGGATGTTGATGATTGCCGGCTCTGGTTCGTTGTCATCATCGTCCACTACCAGCTCCTGGTGGGACTGCTACAAAACCTATCAATCCGGAAATTCAAGGGAGTTCAACATACTCACCTTATGACGAACTGGGAGGACGACCTCTATGCGTGCATGACCAGACTGTCCTAACCCGGATGCGGAGGGCGTTGAGCGAGTTGTGGGGGGAAGGGAGAGAACCGCCTGACTGACTACCTCCACCATGGGGGAATCCTCTGCATTAGAGGATCCAGCAATCAGGCGATCCGCCAGCTCCCGCATCCAGCAGTCGGCCAGCTTCTCAGCCTCTTATAGGCATGCACCGATTTCGGATGGGATGGCCATGTTTCCCCTGAGATCCCAAAGCCAGACAGCAGTGGCTGAGAGTGCTGCCTATTGAAGGATGAGAAAGGAGAATAGAGAATGAACCAGACATGCACCAGACATTTCCCCCACTTCTTGACCCATGTTGCCTTATCATCGCGCAGATCTTCCTTGTTGTCCAGCGCACACATCACCAATGCATCTGTCAAATCCAGTGCCACCTGGAATATCTGTTCTGCATCCACTTTCAGATCCACAGAAAGAGAAGGGCGAGGAAGATGCCACTGATCTTTTATCTGTGATCCATCACTTACCTAAGCATCATGTGACTGACTGGGGACAGTCAGTAGCAAAGAACCCTGCAGATGTAGGGAATGACTATTCCCTATGGCTGTAACTGGTCATTTGGCAGTATCCATCAATCCTTCACTACTCCTCGACTTCGTCCAGCATCGTCCACTCTTTTCCACTCTTTTTCCTTCCAGGTCCGCACCCTTCCTGTCCATGTCCTTCCATCCAGAACCTCTGGAATCTGTTATCCATGTCTGGATCCATTCGCCGGTAAGTTTCTAGTCCCACATTTGAGTTCTCTGACCATCCAAAGTCTACCCTATACATTATACCTACTCATTCGGTTCATTACTTATGTTCCATTACCTTCCTTGCGCATGTACTCACTATACTATTGCGCTCCCTCTTTGTTTGCATTCCTTTGGTTATGCTAAAGTCCTGGGTATGCCCGGACTATAAAAGGATGTACTCCATCCTTACAATATCATCTACCTTCTACTGTTCCACTTAGTCCCTAAGTCTAGTTGACACCGTCATTGACAATCCACCCGAATCTGCACGTTCCGCACAGCGTGTCCACCCACACCTCTAGTCCCTCTGCCATGGAAGAGGTCTGGACTTCTATTATCCAGCTCACCATTGGATCGGAAAGCCATTCCTGTTGTCCTTTTGCCTTGGTATTCTTTCTTGAATCCCTTTAGGGTCGATCTTATCACACCCTTCTTTCTATTTCTTGTGCTACTGCCTGGATTGGTCACTTTAGATCATCCTACAGCTACTCACCATCACTACAGTGGCTCTAAGGCCTATGGCCATTTCACATACAATACTTCTATCTCCACTTATATCCACATATATATACAAGTGTCAGTAGATAGATCAAATAAGAGTTTTAACCCATACAAACCCTTACCAGGTTAGTTAGTGGCCCCTCTCATTTGCGCACCCTAGTGGTTGTGGCATTTACCCACTCAACACTAATAATGTTCAAATACCCTTTTTCATTCAAAAGCTCAAAAACCCTTTCCATGGTATTACTGTTTTGAATTGCCTATATCTTCATAGCCTGTGAGCCAAATCACATGACCTAGGGAGCGTTCCTGTAGCCAAGAGTATGTACTACTTATACCTCCACCAAAGCTAAGCGAAATTCCCACAGTGTTTGGCAGTGCGCTTCATGCACTGCCATCAGGTTGAGTATGGAAAGGGTTTTTGAGGTCACTGTATCACTCCTTTGTCCAGACCTTCGAGCTGACATACTTTTATACTCAGCATTCTGATTAGAACGTATGTGGGGGTGTGAGCTAGTTGTACGGTTACTGGTATGATGTGAATCAAGGTTCCTGTTCGTTCAGAATTATCTTTTCAATTTGTCTGCATGCTCCGTTTGCGAGGTCTAGGTCTGTGTCAATGTTGAACATGACCATTACCTTCATGCTGATAGAGAGCATGACAGTATCAGGTAGACCGCCGTGTTCACCTTGTTTAGTTCTACATCCTGGTGTCTTTGAAGCTCTTACAAAACATTCGCTGAGGGTTAGCAGGTGTCCTTGGATTGTATCTGTTGCAGGACATATGAATAGTTGTTGATTGTTTTGTCGACTACATTCATGTGACATCGCTGTGTTCCATTGGTGGCGAACTGCATGACGTGGAGTAATTAGTACTGCTTGGTTCCATGGATGTGAAGAGAAGTCTGTGGCCAGGCATGTGGGATTGGTTATAATGAGGGAACAAAGCATGGCAATATGCTGAGCACGACAGCTCCCATTGCAAACGTGACGCAGTAAATTGAGCCATTCTTTGTCATGAACCCACACTTGTTCTCTCAAACAAATGACTGTCTTGAACTGTTCGTAGAGCGATCTCCTGAGTAGTTCTTTGGCATCGGCTCTTGTCAGATCCATTGGCCAGTACAGAGGTTGTCCGATCACTGGAGGAAATTGGTGGAAGTCGCCAACAAGTATCATATGAACACCTCTGAACGGCAAGTGGGCACCAGCGAGTCCTGCCAGGTTTTTGGCCTTGCTTAATGCTGCTGAAATATGTGCAAAGAACTTGGATGATGACATAGATTTCTCGTCAATGATCAGATAACACTTTTTTTGCCAAAACACGGTCAACTTCTCTGTTGATTTCCTGGACTGGTCACAACCTTCCTGGACTGGAATTTGAGTGATGTCATGCAACATTTTGCCATCGATAAGTGACGCTGCAATGCCAGTGCATGTGCTTTTTACAAGCTAGTCCACCACATCTCATTGTCTGAAAATTTCCGTGATAGTCTGTATCGTTTTCGATTTACCAACTTCACCTTCTCCTGGAATAACCATCAGCAACTGTGGCAGGTTGCTACCTCCTATAGTCTCACCTAGATGTTGATCGATAACATCATATGCACGTTGTTGATCTTTGAGCAATGAAGAAGGGTCCACAGCGTTCAGGTGGTCTTTGATTGTAATGGCCTGTACTTGAGCATCAACTCCTCCTTGGTCAAGTTTGTCGTTCATCATTGTACTTTCATTCATTGATGTCATGTTGCCTGTCATGTTCTCATAAATCGTGTTGTTCTTGTTGTCTTCTCCCTCACTGTTAATATCTGTGAAAAACACTTTCATCCTTTCATGCCACGAATGCAGCTTTTGAATATCATCCTTCTTTGCGGTGTTGACGTTTGTGGACTCTGCACAAGACCACACCTCTGAATTGTCACTGAGTATCTTCTTGTAGTGGCTGATTGATATGGCCGCTGATCCATGATGTTCTTCTCAAACAATTTTCTAAGAGTCT
The DNA here is from genome assembly GCA_038092715.1 of Boletus smithii. Lineage (NCBI taxonomy): Eukaryota > Fungi > Basidiomycota > Agaricomycetes > Boletales > Boletaceae > Boletus > Boletus smithii. The sequence goes on along the minus strand of JBBPQT010000268.1, from coordinate 15,349 downwards.
TTGAACACTTGCAGATCTTTTTCTGTGTATTGAATAACCATTTCATCATCCTCGCCTTCTTCATCTATTTCCATTGCCATGGATAAATACTCTCTCTGAGGTTTGTCCTGTGTTTTGTCTTGATTAGAAATCTGTATGTGCTCGTCATCGCCCGTTGTTTTGACAGCCACTTTACAATCATAGAAATACTGGATGCCCGCAATAAAGTTTGTGTCGCCAGATGATGTGGTCATTAGAAAACGTTGGAATGCACTTTCAAACATCTTGTCTGCAACTTTGATGTCCATCAATCAGTGCCAAGGAAGAAGCATCAACAGTATACATGCAAAGTACATGTCTTGTCTGTCGAAGTCATTGGGTTTGGGAAAGAAAGGTCTGACAACGTCCAGTAACATTTTGTGACAAGCCGGTCATATGACACATTGATGGGATTTATGGTTTGGATGATCCACATGATAAGGACTGTGGGGATGTGCTGGACGACCTCGTTGAGGTAGGTTCTGTTCAGAATCGTTGTTTGCCTGTCCCTCGCCTTTTTTCCCCCATATTGGTTCCTTGTATGTGTTGATGATGAACAAGTAGAAGGACAATGCTTCTAATTCGCATCTGCAAAGAGCGTAATCTTCCACTTGGGACCACGAACAGAACTTTCCGCTTTGGTTGATTGCAAGAGTTATAACGTCCTTCATGATTGTATGTCAGACTCGGTTTTCATCTTCGCTTTCAGAGTAATATGTTGACCTACTTCTCTCTTGGGCAACACATCCATACTCGTGTCTTTGTCGCCTTTGCCTGTTACAGGTTGATCTCTAATCGTTCTGGTTAACTGGAGTTAGTGAATGAAACTAAAATAAACACGATCCAGACTTACCTATTTGTGTGATCCCAGTTTAGTTCTATGAACATTGATGAAAGACGTCCACACAGGGACGACCAGTAAATTGGGACATATCAATGTGAACACCTATGATCTCCCCATCACATCAAGTATGCAATAACTTGCAGACCCAACATCTCCATCTCACAATTGATCACTTGCTGACAGTGAAAGACGAGCAATCTATTGTGATCTAGGATGTTGTCATAGAGATCTTGGTTGCGCTTGTTATTGTGGTACAACATTGAATTCGCCATCAGCACGGACACGTTATGGTTTTTGCCTTGCTTCTTGGATTGATACATGGTCGAATACCACATTATTTGCTTTGTGTCTGCACTGTTTGTCAAAAGTTTGACATTGTTGTTGCAGCAGAGAGTGATCCAAAGTGGTGGACAAAAATTGTTTATGAAAGGCATTAGACGACGAGGTTTATATTCGCCATTTGCATACACTTGTACGTCATCCGAGACTTCCCAAGGAGCACGATGCTTGCATGAAAACTGGCCATGAGAGTCGTATCGAAGACAAGTTGCATGTGTACACATGTGTAGTTGTTGTGACCAAACTACACACCATAGACGATCTGTGTGATTTTCAAGCCAATTGTTGTCATCAGGATCTAGGGGTCGTGAATAAGCAAGTTGAACTTCTCTAGGAATAGTATTAATCATGTTTTCCTCAAGACCATTGACATGAGCAGAGATGTTGACCTTTATGAAGTCTTGAATCCAATTCTGAAAGTCTTCCGTCTTGAGAAGAGAATGCATTTAATCTGGATTTGGGATATCTTCAAGCCAAATGAGCATATGGATATGTAACATTCCACAACCTTGAGCTTCGACAACTCTGAAATATCTGCTCAGTTTTCCTAAAACACCTACATGGGAGTGGACTTGAGCTGGTGTAGCATCTATTCCAAATAGTGTTTCCAACACGGTGTCTATTATGAAGAAGAAGAATTTGGCTGCTGTGTAGGGATTGTGTGTGATGTTGAATGCATGACAACTGCTGTCAGGACCTATGAATGCATTGAATTTGTTCATGTCTATTTCTTCACCTGCAAAAACTTGAGTGACAGGATTGTGTAAGTCAGACAGGTTTATCGTCATCCAAATGGACAGTTTGCCTAGTCATAGACATGTTCCCCATATCTGGGAGCGGTATGAAGCACGGGTTTTGTCAGAACCCTTGACGCAGCTGCTGGATACAAACACATGCTTATGAAGCAATTTGACTTGTGGGTTTGAAATCGGTTGTTGAGCTTCCTCCTCTCTTTCTGCTTCTCTCAAGTCGTTGACTGTCAATGAATTGATTGCAATTGCATCCCATTTGAAATCACAGTGAGTCATTTGAATGTGAGCTGACAACATCACTTCCCTTTTCTGTTGAATGCTGAAAACAATGAAAGGAAACAAATGATGTGTCCAGAATCGTCGGTCGTGATACTGCAATGCCCATCACACATGTTCATCAAAGCCGACTTTGTGTCTCCTAGTGGCCTCAATCCCTCCTATACCATAGAGAAACAGCACAGGATATGCAGCCGCTAGTGGATTTTCTCTCTGTGATGGTTTGTTTCCTTTTTCTTGTTCAAATTCTGACAATGGCTTCATACCATGTCTGATGACATAGCCTCCTTCAGTTTCTGAGTCATTCATATTGGCAAGTGCATATTTCATACACTCATCCAATGAGGACATATTGAGTTTGGTGTTGCTAACTCCAAGAAATTGCAAAGGTATAATGTTCCCTATATCATCATGTTCTTGTTCATTGTGATGCTTGCGCATGGGATTGTGCCCTGAAATGTACTTAATTCTGTCATATTGTCTTTTGTGAGTGTTACTAACATGCTTCGTTGTTTGCAGCTTCGTTGTCCTTGTTTGCTTCATCCATTGGTACCCCTTCTGATTCACAATTATCATTGTGAGACAACTAGCAGTAAACAGAATACTTACCGGCAGTGTCATCAATGTACCCTTCTCATTCCTTCACAGCAATCTCATCCTGGTCTTTGTGACAGACCATTGCAGAAATTTCGAACAGTATGTCATCTTCCAGAAGTTCGTGCAGTCGCTCCGATGAGATTATGATGTTTTCATACATCAAGTTATTCACCTTCAACCAGTGCAAAGCCTCAGATACAATACGGCAGTGGAGACGAAATGTGGACTTGAGCCAGTTCTGTGGAAGTTTCTTCTTACCTACATATGTGACCGCTAACACAGATGCTAACACCATTGCTTGTTGTAGTAGCAACTGTCCCTCCAACATTTCCATGATAGTGTCAGTGTTCATGTTATACAACATTACATTCCCAGCCAAGGTTCCTCACTGTAGATGATCGGAATTCAAGACATGGCCATTGTGTGGGTATAGTTTCACAACATAACAACGAGGATAATGTCTTGAAACTAATAACTGTTCAGGAAGTGTGAGAATAGCCAATTTGTGTGGAATGTTGCCAACCCAGAGATCATTGGCCCAGGATAATTTCGGTAACAAATCACCTCGCAGTGCACCCACACATTCATCGCATACCCAGGCTTTTGCCTCTTCTTCTTCTCCCTCAATGAAATCTCTAACAAGCAACATTCCTTGCCATAGATCGTGATAAAGATGAGAGGTGTCTGGTTTTAAGTGCATCTTTATGTTTGGGATATCGAGCAGTATGTGTTCTGAACCTTCAACATTGCATATGTTGTTAGAGTAATGTTTATGGTTGTATTGTACTGATGGGTTGCTTACCTTCCGATGTCCAGAGTTCTCTTGCACATACAACACACATGTGATGGGAAAGTGCTTCATTTGAAGTGGCTTCCTGGAAAGCGCTGTAGCATGCCTTCTTCTCAGTGACCATTGGCAGCTTTATGAAATTAGGAAACGTATTAGACAGTACGTGTTCCCCTTCAGCTACATTCGGTACATTGACATTGTTTGTTAGATTTTCTTCCTCTGAGGACATAGAATCCATCTCAATGTCCATTGGAAGAAAACTGGTGGAAGCTATGTTCATTTCTCCGTTTGACTGCATTTTCCTTGTTTGTGCAATCTTTTGTTTAGCTTTTTGTGTGAGGGTCTTTTGTAAAGTGGCATGCTTTATCATATTCCGCACCTCCTCAGAATTGTTCTCAATTATATCAAGGACTACACTCCATCATTGTCCATTAAGAAAGTTTGAAAATGTTCCCTCTGGAACAGCATGTTGAACTTTGGATCTGGATAATGTCCCTACCAAGCTTCATTTATGATCTTGAGGCATGTTGGTGAGTAATGATGGCACAGAAATGCTTGCACTAATTTTCTCGTTACTACCAGATACCAACATTATTTCTCATATCATCAAATACAAAACAGACTGCCATATTCCTGATAAACCTTGAATGACAGTCTAAACCCAAAACAGTGCACTGTGTTCTCATGCTGTGTTTACTACATGCTGACAGATCTCAACAGACAATTTGCAAATTTGGAACCTGTCGAATGATTAAATAGAACAAAATCATATACTTACACTCTGCAAGTTCTCTAATGCAAACTGTATCATGACTTCTAAACTCAAACTTGTTCAGCAGAACTTGTAAACTGCACCAACCCTTGATATGCCACCTACATATAATGGAAGGTACCCATGGTTGATGTCTTATGACATGATTTGCAAACCAATAATCTACAGACTGCCATATTAGTCGACATTGGGAACTGTGCTGGAGTATTGTCCTCAAAATGATTGCAATTACAGTGATGTTGCTCCATTCCCCCCATCTTATCATGAGCTCTAACAAACGAAATGTTTCTGCCAATAGACAAGCTACCTCGCCATCGTTAGACAGCCTGTCTTCTATCTTGTTGCCAGCTCCTATACCCCAAGATACAGTCAATGCCATCATTCCTAACGTTCTCATTTCCCCAGCCATCATCAAAAGTCGTCTGATGGAACACAGACTATCAGCTGCTTACCTTGGTTCACCTAGCCAGGCTCTCCTTCCAAGACTCACATTTCGCACTGGAAATAAACATGATATCCTCGTACTGATGATCGCAACTGATTCAGAATTTATCCTCAGAGGGGTTTATGAGGTCACTCACAATAACTTCTTTCTCTCTGCAGATGGGAATTTTGACCCCACAAATTGCTTTGCTGGTCACTTTCAAGATGTTAAGTTGAGCTGCCATCTCACTGCTCCTTTATCTCCAGCCTTCAAGTTTGCACACAAGGATTTCAATCTTTGCATCGACAACATTCGTTGGATCAAGACTCTCATCAAGCAGGAAAAAAATGGCAAGCTTATGAGCTTGCTCAGTGAGCATCTCGAACATGCACAGTTTAAACTATCCCATGCACTGTTCGCGGTATGTTTCTTTACTAACTTACTTCTCGTTAATCACCTCTAAAGCAATTTCTTAGAACAAACCAACAAACGACGAGGCAGATATGAAACTTGAAGAGGCTGACACCGAAGAAAATCAAAATACCAACGATTCAGCCACATCAGGTATGCTCGCTCACAGATGATGGATTACAACATTGTTCCTTGATGTTCACACCTAATCTAACAGGCACAATTGATGACAATCCGAATTCGCTTGGGCCCGAATTTTTGATGGAAACCTGGCCTGTAGCTCCTCATTGTGCTTTGCACTTAGAGCAGCTGTTTAATACCCATAATGTCTGCCCTGTGCCCGCTTTCGACACCCAGGAAATCTCATCCTGCCCTTGCAATACAACAACATGCTTGCAGGTGCAACAGTTGAAGTACATTTTGCATTCATCCACCATCTGATAAAGAAGAAAAAACATGTGTACATTGCAGCCTTATGAAATCTCGTAGTACTGCAGCCTCCAGGTGCAGTCCCTGCAAGCCCTTTCAAGCGTGTGCACATCAGTGCTTTAAACAGCCCTGTCGGGAACTCAAAGGGAACAGGTTGTGCTATTTGATGAGTTCATGGAAACTTGTAATACCATTATGACAATGTAAAGTACAGGACAGATGAGTTCATGGAAACTTGTAACACCATTATGACAACATAACATTCAGAACAGGATACTTGTAACAATACTGTGTTTGCTCCATGATAACTGTTGTGATACATATGGAACGAACTTAAGATGCAATTCACATGCAAAAATATAAGCAAGGTTTCTGCCAATGTAGTATGGCTGTATTCTAGTAAAATGTATTCAATGACAATGACTTGAAGGGTGATCGTGAACATTATTTTTGAATGGGGCAACTTGTGCAAACAATGACCATTACTTTCAGTCAGCAAAATTGGTTTTTATGTATGTGAACATGCTGATACAGATTGAAAAGACACCTATGAGCCCTTTTTCAGTGCTGATCATCTTCAAGTTTGAATTTAAGTAAGGGCTGTGCAGCTGAATAATGGCCTGGTGATGGTTTAAACATTCACATCTTGGTTGTCGACCTAGGCTATCACTGCCAGCATGTGTCATAGTATGTTGACCATGACTCAATTTGGTGCACAGTCCCCACAGACCCAAGTTCATACCACACCTACTTGGGAAACTGTCTGGTGTGTGCGTTTCACTGTCCAAATCATTTGGCTCATCTTGGGCCACTTCTGGTGAGTTTTCTTCACCTCATTGCTCCACCACATGCAGTAGTAGAACTAATATATCAAAACCTTGTGCTACCATAAAAAATAACATACATCAATAGGCTAATGTAGTTAGACCCCCTGAACTAATCTATCACACTCGAAATAACTGGTTTATCATATGAGCTAGTATAACAACTGATGCATTACCAATCTATAAGCACAATTTTGAGCTTATGTAAGCATCTCAGAAGCAGTGACATCACCAGGGGCATCACCAAAAGAAGCCACTACTTCTTCCTCATATATCCATATTAGAGTGCTGGTCTGTTATGTAGAATGGCACATGTGAATAGGGAACTGCAAGGGTATACCCATGGGTACTTTTTACCACCCAAAAAAGTACCCATGGGGTCACTGTTCAACTTCAACCTTTCCCTCTCTTCTGCAGCCCCCTCCCCTGCATTTCACATAGCCTAGTAGATGTAGATACACTGTGATGTATATATCACAATAGACTATTCCCACTGCTTACATAAAGCCCTGAATGGCCCAATAAGGCAAATATCAGTATAGGGAATAAAAACAAAAACATTTTTGCATTTTTGAGATATGGTCTTAAAGATTATATCCCCAACTACCCTTCATATATATCTAGAACATACCAAAAGGCCAAGTGGCTAGAATCAAATCTGGTAATGTTATGGCATATTCTCCTGCTACCCCTTTTTGATTCTGGGAACCTGTTTAGGGGGTTGGGCTACTTCAGTAAGGTATAGGGATCACATCAGGCATATATATCCTTCAATTTCACCACTTTCACCCTTCTCCAGGACTCTCTGAACATGCACTATGCACTTTTTTCACTTTTTGACAAACAGGGGTAATAGAAAATGACATATGGTATATATACAAATAGTGACTATGTAGGCTTGTGGTATACATTGTGAACTATTGATCCCTAACTTCCTGACCTTATTTACTGAGAATTGAAGCCAGAAGGAGTGATTTGAACATATGAAAAGCATGGGAAATGAAATGTCAACTTAGGAGGTTTTGCAAAACATATGAAAAACACATTCCTATGGCTTCCACAGCACAAATATAGGTATTCTAGATAATAGATTGGATATACATATATACACCATATCAGCATACATATACTCTGTCACAATTACACATATGCCTGAATTTTATGTTCCTGAATAAATCTCCAATATATAACTTCACAACTTTGCTTGAGTTTATGCTCCAGTATACTATAGCATTATTACAGTACTTGCATACATTTTCACATTTTTGATATTGAGGTAGTGTTGTATTAATATTATAATGGTGAAAACATGCTGCAATAGTTCTCCTTGTACTTTCCCCCACCCTCATATGCAAACATGAATGGGAATGTGACAACTCACATTTCCATTGGTGTTTGCATGTGAGCACTTGTGCTTTCCTCATGCCACCCTTGCTCTAATTGGTGTTGCTAACTTTCCCACATTACCTATAGCACCCATAAAGGGTACTACCTTCACTCTTGTAAGTAAGGGTATAGATTGACATTGGAATACCTGCAGGTTTACCCCTGTGGATCCCTATGTGAAACTGATGAATCAGCATGACTAACAAACTCATTGTAATGTATACTAGCAGCACACCATAGTCGTGTTTATGTAAAAGTTGACCATGACCAAGACTCTGATCTATATAAGGGCAGGCCATTAGGAAAATGTTGAAGTGCTGATATGTAGGATCAACTAGTTATCATTTTTAATCATAGTGGTTATCAAGAGATAATGATGTATATTCTCAGGCAGACATTTTACCTCTAATCAGCAGATGACAATTATAATATTAGTCTAATATATACCCTATAATATCTGTATAATCATGTCATAAAAATGATAAGGGTTGATAAGGGTTAATATAATTCTAGCATAGATCTTATATGTAATAATGTGTCTCATTTACTAATCAGATAGCAATCATGATGGTACTTTATAATATTCAATGATATTCAATTTATCATCTTGTTCTTAATTTGATCATTGATAATCATTAAATGAGTTAATACTAACCAAATGTGTGGGAAAAAATTGCAAGCAACTATATAGTATATATTATATAAACTCAAACTCTTTTTCTTTCTAAGTTTCTTCACTCTTGTTTCTAGAGTTTACAGTCAGGTAAGTCATCACTTATGGAAGCTTATTTGTAAGTGTTTTCTTGAGTTTTTGTGCGCTTTTTTGAGGTTTTTAGTAGTTACAATGATAGCTTACAATGGTAGAGTAGATAATATATATTGTACATTAAAGTTTAACAATTCAATTCAATTCATGCTTTCAAATTTAAATTGACTGGCTAATTGGAATGTACAATGTTATCACTGTATGCTGTTTTTTCATTTGCAATGCATTAATGTAAATAATAATCCTTAATATCAATGATACTGCCTGGCAATCCCTTATAATCTATGTTAGTATTATAAAACTAATCATATCCATCAACTGTATCAGGCTGCTATACATTACATGAAAGATATTGATAATCTACTAGTACTAATATCATATAGACTGATATTATCTACTCAATCAGAATAGCAGTTTTGATCTATACTATAAATGCTCCTAGAGAATATAACATTATTTATATGTGTATCATTCTAATACATCCTATAATGCTTTGTAGACTAGAAAATGGTATATAATATTAACTTTTCCTTAAAATTTCCTCATGGCATTGGCAATGTCCTGCACCACCATATTCACCCATATATAGACACTTATCCCCAGAAGATTGACATGGACAATCTTTTTCCACTTCAGCATGGCATTAAGCAGCCCCTGTATGAATTTTGTGAAGATCTATATAATGTATGATCTGCTTCTTTGTTTTCAGGCATTCTTTGTATTCATTATTTTAAGTGTCTCTATCAAGACTATCAGTATGAACTTCTGGTCCTTGATGTTGTTCCATTGGTTCCCAGAATAAACACTCCACAAGTGAATGCCCAGCAAGCTGCATACCATCTTGTTTAAAAGTTGACCAAGATTGAGAATCAATCTATATAATGTCCTGCACTACCATATTCACCCATATCCTACCATACATGGACACTCATCGCTATGAACAATATCTTTCCACTTCAGCATGGCCTTAAGTGGCCTCTATGTTGAGCGGGTAAATGCTGCAGCCACTAGGGCGCACATATTTAGAGGGAGCCACCTTACTAACCTTGTAGGGTTTAATGTGGGGTAAAACTCTTATTGGTTTGTATCTACGACACTTGTATATATAGGTGGATATAAGTGGAGATAGAGGATCGTATGTGAGAATAGCTAAAAGGCTTAATGCCGCATCAAGATCTAATCTAAGTATAAGTAGATAAGATATAACCATAGGGGTTATATGCGCTATACAATAGTGGATTTCAACACTCTACATATGACCTTTGTGAGGATCTATGTAATGCATGACCCACTTCTTTGCTTTTGGGCATTCTGTCTGTTCATCACTTTAGGTGTTTCTATCAAGATTATCAGCACGAACTCCTGGTCCTCAGTATTGTTCCATTGGTTCCTGGAACAAATGCACCACAAGTCAATGCCCAGCCTACCTACATCAAGATTGGACGGACCAAAGGAGCCTCACAGCCAAATACAACTTCATTTCGCCTTTCAGGACCTGCTCAGGACTATGCCATAGTTCTTACAATACAACAACTGGCCACTATTCAAGATCTACGAAATATGATTCCTATTGCCACCATCTCCTGGCAAAATGTACTTCCGAAGGCCTACTATGTGTTTGAAGCAGCTGTGATGCTTTCCATCGAGTATCCACGATACAATATTCTCTTGCGCCAATGCTTTTGATTTGCACATGCAATGTACAACATTATTCATAACACATACAATCCTGTGCATCAAGAGCTACTAGAATATAGGCCCTGGAAGAGGGAAGGCTGCTGGGTGTGTGTTGCCTTCCTGTTACAGCCTGAGTGGTAGAATATGATGAGAATGACAATGATGTCTAATTGTTCCAGTATGAGAACTCTAATGTGGTTCTTAGTAAGTTCCAAAAGGCAAAATAATATCTCTAATGCTTCTTTGGTCCACCCAAACTCAATAAAAATATGCTAAGTGTTTGGTTATAGAGTGTTTATTCCAGAAATCAATAGAACAACATTGAAAACTAGAAGTTTGTGCTGATAATTTTGATAGAGTTATTTAAAATAATAAAAGAAAAGAATGCCTGAAGAGAAAGAAGCAGGTCATGCATGATATAGATTTTTTGCAAAATTCATGAAGGAGATGCTAATGGCCATGCTAAAGTAGAAAGAAATTATTCATATTGATCTTCTGGGAATAAGTGGTGTAGTATGGGCAAATATGGTGGTGTAGGATATTGGCCATCAGGAAATTTTTAAGGAAAAGTTAATGTTTTACACTTCAGATAACCCCCAAAGATGGGCTATTAGCCTTAATTTTTTCAACAAAATATTAGGGCTAATAGCCCATTTTCATATGGGAAGTCCCAGGGACTTTTTCCACCTGTTGCAAACATGAAAATTAAGCTATTTTGGGACATTATATAATATGTCACCTAAGTTGTGGGACTCCCACATGACTGATAGGAGTCCCATATGGGAGTTCCACATCCAAATTAGGAAATCAATTCATAGGTCATATTGGTAATGATTTTGTCAGCCATATAAAATTCCCATGCTCCTATTGGAATATTCAACTAATTTTCAATAATTTGATAATGATTTGTCAGCTATGTGGGACTTCCATAGTCATAAGTAGGGTTCCGCATGGGTATACCCCGGGGTAACAGAGCCAATACCCACACCCATACCTGCCAAAAACCGTAAAGTCGCAGGTTGAAAAAATGGTACCCCTGGGTATACCCAAGGGTCTTGCATTAACAACTCGATACATGAACTATTCACTGATATCATCCCATCCTTCCACTAGCTTATCCTCTCCAACTCGGACATCATCCATCTTCGAGACCACATGAATGTCCTCGGCCTTGACAAGCTGCAGTTGTGCCTATGACCCAAGGCAAAGTGCTGCACATGTTGATTGGGCTGACAAGCGGCAACGGACATGTGATAGAAGGAGGCGCCCACGGCTGAACAGCCATTCAATGTCAACCGATGTTGCTAAAAGATGATCAGTGAGTATAGCTCAATCACCATTGTATTATGACATACCAGGGATTGTCAAATAGTCTATCGCCATGCGTGCCAACCGAGGATAGATGGTCCGCTTCTCGTGCCACCATTGAACCGGGTCGGCCACATGCTCAAGTTCGGTGGCAAGATAGCGCTCCAACTCAGACCCAATGTCCACTGGTTTGGGGGGAGCAAGGCTAGGCAGGTTGTCGAATATGTTTATCATCTGTACATGAATGTTAGGGCGAGTAAAACAATGACAGATAGGATACCTACCTTCTCTGCACACACGTTTGTGCCCACCGGCTCATCTGAAACCTCAGCAGTGGGCATTGTAGCATAGTGTTGTTCAAATTCATCTGACACAAGTTGTTCAGCGGCGCAGATCCAGCTTGGCTCCCAGCCCGCTTGCTTGAAATATGCCAGCTTGTAGCGTGGATGTAGCACTGTGTGAATTGTTAGAAATATCATTGAACCGGTGAATAGAACTCACCCATAGCGATACGGTAAACCTCCGAACCGTCTGTGAGTGAGTAGTACGGATTCAATGTTGTCTTGGCCAATCGAATGGCTGCGCGGATTGCGATATTGACCTCCCGATCATGCACGTGCTTGGTGAAGACGTTGTTGATGTGATCCATGGCTGGGATGACAGCTGCGAGGTTGGGGATTGAGCAGGAAAAGAATGATGTGGCGTCCTTGAGAATTTAGCAACAGCGCAACGAGGTAAGCATGTGACTTGCAATGATAGCGCAAGTACGTACCTTCAAGACATCGTGCAACTGCTGCATGATCTCCCATTCCTTGCTGCTCAACTCATACTGGCACAGGTCTCGGCGCTGCATCAACATGTCCAGTGCCTCCTTGTGCTTCAAGGCATACCCCAGCATGTCGAATGTTGAGTTCCATCGGGTCGCAACATCACGCAGCATTAAGGTGACCGATATTTTCAAGTCTTCGAGGACCTTCTTCCATGCGGGCAGGAGGACTGTGCTGGAATGAACAATCTTGAAGGCAATCTTGCGAAGCTTGAAGGAATTAGCGCGGTAAAGTTGAGTCTCAATGATTTCTCACCTTAACCAGTGCTAATTTTATTGGTGTAATCGTACGTTGCAGCTCGTGTTGCTCAACAACGGGCATTTCGTCCAGCTCATCCACCCACCCGTCCTCACCTCCTCCTCCCTGCTCCTCATCGCCCATATCCAGCACATCCGTGTCCGACTTGGTGTCCATTTCCTGGCTCAACTCGCTCAATTCCATATCAAGGCTTGTTTGCTCACCTCCGTCACCTTGCGTTTTTGCCTTTGGATCAAACAGACGGGTGAGGGATTTGGCAACTAAATTGATGACATGCAGAAAACAGCGCATGTGGCTCGACGAGCCATTGAAGGCATCAACGGCCACATAAAGTTCATCTATCATCGCATCGTTATTGGACGCATTATCACAGGTAATGCTCAATATCTGGACAACAATGTTCAAAGTACCCTACTCATTGTTTGATAGAAACGAACCTTGTCGGATATCTTGAATTGCTCTAGCATGCACGCAAATGTCTTGGCGAGCTCTTCGCCAGTGTGCGACCTTGGAACCTCAACGATATCAAGCGGGATGCTTAGTGGTGCACCTGCCCGCTCGAGATGGACCACAAATGCAATAAATGCACGGTGATTAGGTGAGGTCCAGCCATCCATTGTAAAGTTGAGCTGGCCTTGATATTCTTGCAGCATCTTTGCGACACGGTTTCAGGTCTGCACAAAGATCATGTGGACATCACACGAGACCATGTCAGGTGAAGGCATATAGTATTCTGGACGGCCAGTCTTCCCGAGTCATTGACAATTTCATATGGCCGCAGTGACTCTGTGACCCAGCGGACAACCTCTGCTCTTGTCTCTGCGCGTGTATGTTGTCGATGAGAGTAACTGACTTTGCCCTTGCCAGTTTGCTGAAATGCTGTGGTAATTGTCCCCGTGCGCATGTAAGTCCCGACCATCTTTTGTCTTGCGGTCCCTGCTGACTTGCTTTTGTCAGCAGCCTCTAGAATCTCTGTGCCCCAACATATGCAGACATGTTTGTGCATATTGCCTGTTGAACGGGCATCCTTTGTATCCAGAAAACGGCGGGTTGGGCCTGCTCAACACCCACGCCTACTGCATTTGAATTCATGCGAAATGTGACCACCTGCATGCTCAACAATCTTTGGGATGGGGTCGAAGAATGCATATATAGGAGACGTCCAATCTTTCATCGTTTCCGCTGTGAGATTGTTGCAGTTTGTGGTAAGTATGTTCACATAACAGTAGAACGGAATTACTAACCAAGCTTTTCCTCTTGGGTCAGCGGACCCTTTTGATCAACATCAATGATAGACTCTGTGTCTGATGAGGGAGGGCTTTCTCCATCCGTGACAGGACCATCTGAGATCGAGTCAATGACATCTGCAGTTGAAAAACCATGGGCTGCCTTTGTCCGTTTGGACTTCAGGTTGTCAGAAAGGGTAGTAGCATTGGAGTTGTTGGATTCTGTAGCATCTGGTTCGAGATAAACATTGGATTGCTTTTTGATACCTGCTTGTCCTCGAGAGCAGCCCTAGCCCTTTCAGAGATTTTAGGGACACACTTTGAAATTGTAGGGATTGTAGTAGTGGACATGCTAGGTCTAACTGTAGATGGTGCTGAACAGTGAATCGAGATCTGAGAGAATCCAATAAGGCAATTGTGGCTCAAAAATTTCTAGTCAACATAGCATTACTTGTCATCTGATGAGTCATAGATTTTTTGCCAACCCACAAGGTGGGTATGGGTATGGGTATGGGTATCCAATGTTCATACCCTCACCCATACCCTCAAGTACCCATACCCACGACCCATGAGGATGGGATGATATCAGTGAATAGTTCATGTATCGAGTTGTTAATGCAAGACCCTTGGGTATACCCACAGTGGGTATACCCAGGGGTACCATTTTTTCAACCTGCGACTTTACCCATACCCACAGAGTGGGTATGGGTTTTTGGCAGGTACGGGTGCAGGTATTGGCTCTGTTACCCCGGGGTATACCCATGCAGAACCCTATGACCACCTCACGTCCACTCTCGACCACACCGCGCCCACGTACCACGATGATGTGATCGCACTCGAACCACACGACGACCCACGCACACTTGCACACCGCATCGGATCGCAATGATATGGACCACCTGGATTCCCCTCCACACCATGTGCTTTTGCTCTCGCCGACCGTATAGGCCTCCCTGCAACAACCGAGACGGTGTGCATGCTCGACAGTGCTGCCGCCAATCTCAAATCCCTCGACAACGACATCTGCACAGTGCCATGTCACCGCGCCCATCCCTCACGATCAGTCACCACGCCCTCGCTCCAAGTCGAGGCGCACAACGGGCGACCCAGGGTTTTCATCCCCGTCCCGTCAAACGCAGATCTCACGGACAAAACCTGCGCGCTCCCTGAGCTAGCCGCAGCACGTCGCAAGTCCGCACTACCGACCGCGCGAATTTGATGCATCCCGTCACCCGCACCTATGTTGAACAGGCATAGGGGGATGCATAGAGGCAGCCCACCAGAACTCACCTATGATCTGAGAGTGCACACAGAGTGGGGGGAATAATGAGAGAACCAGTTAATTCATCAGGAGAGAACTCCTGGTATATATACTGTTCATGTAGCTACAAGGGGAAGTAATCTAAGTGTTACTTCATGTCATCT
>JBBPQT010000267.1:0-20174 GCA_038092715.1 Boletus smithii | reverse complement strand
CGCGGCACTCCTGCGGCTCGGATGTACTTGACCCGGTGGAAAGGTTACTCCACCGAAGAAGACTCTTGGGTCCCTGAGCGGGATTTGAAACATGCCAAGGAAATTCTTCTGGAGTATAAAAGACTCCACCCCTCCGTCTTTTCCCCTCAGAATCCTACCACCAAACCATCCAAACAAAAATGAACCCCTCCGCTGCACTCTCCACCATCGATAACTCAGATGCCTCCTCCACCCTCACCTCCCCTGGCTGGGAGAACGACACCAACTGAGAATACTTCCCCGCCCCTGTCGAACTCACCACCCCTTTTCCCCTTCCCACTTCCGGAACCATTCACGTTGAAGGCAAATCCTCTCTTGAGGATACTCCTCCCCCATCACCATCTCCTGTCCCCATTCCCCCACCGTTGTCCCCTTCTGAAAATTCTGTCGTATCAGTCGACATCCCCGTCTACGCCAACCGCCTCAGAAATGTACCCACCAACCGGCAGTTCGCCCAACTTGCTGCTTACGTAGAAGACTCCCATTTCGCCCTTCTGCTCGACGCCCACCTCGACATGGACTCCCCAATCCATAATCTGTGTCAGACCTATCAACATATCGAACGCCTCCACATCCTCACCATCAGTCCATTAACCACCTCCAACAACGACCTGAACCACCATGTCATCCGCGAAGTCCAACACCACGCCAGGGTTGAAATCCTCCACACCCTCTACCAACTTGGAGTGTTAGAATTCTTCCAGGATATAGAACACTACCTCCAAGAGTTAGCGCATGCCCAAGAGGCCCGAGCAATTGTTGGGCTCACCACCCATTCCACCCCATCGGCATCCTCCTCCCCATTAGGAAGTGAAGAGCTAGCTGTAGCCGAGCGAACCGAGTCCTGGTGGACTGGAGATGAAAGACCCCTTCTTCGAACCCATCCCCGGTACAACAAAGCATGCTTCTAATGCCACCGTCTTGGGCATTTCCGCACTAACTGTAGATTCTACCAATGCCCCACTTGTCTTAACTGGGCCCCTGGTCACATCTCCACCCATTGCCCCTTACGGCATCAACAGCTGGATCGCATCCCCTCCCATTCTCCCCCATCTGCCTGCTCCTCCCAGTCCTCCAATCGAGGACAAACCCCACACACGCTACGTCACTCTACTAGGATACGCCCTCATCGCCGCCCTCGCACACCTTCCCCAGCACGGCCCCATTCACTGGAGGATCATGACGACGTCTTTGACGATGTCGCTTACGCCAACATGACCGGCTCGCCTGGATATGGATGCCGGGATCTTTAGGGTCCTCGTCGTTGCTTCAGACTTACAATGGGGGTAATGTTACGATTCCCCGAGGTACTATACTTTTTCCCTTGCTTTCTAGAACATTCCTTTCATTTCCGCGATGACTCATCCCTATTCCATCATCGTCTGCAATGTTCGCACCATTACACATTTGCTTCATCATCGCGTCTATTCCTCCACATTCCTGAGCCTTCTATGACCGGCCCTTAACCTTTCCCATGCCGGCCCTAAATTACCTTGTACTGTATATAAAGTACCTTCGTCGCCTACCTTATACCTTAAGCTAGGTCTCCTCTGTACTTCCATCTACTTGTGAATCACAATGCCCTCTTCACTCTTTGGCTTCACCTCGCGAGTCTTGCCCGTACTCAGAACAGGTAACTCCTTGAACCTTTGAACTCTTGATCTCGTCGAGTAGGAAACCCCCTCAACGACGCCTTGAATGTTCCAAGAGGAAACCCCCTTGAACGTGCCTTGAACCACTTCGTCTCAGAGGCTGTGCTTGCCCCTTACCCAGGACCAAGTGTAACACAGTGATAATCAGGATTCCATCTTCATGGCATCAAACCTGATCACCGAGAAGTGGAGTAAACACATTGACATCCACTACCACTACATCAAAGAGATTGTAGCAGATGGGAAGATCAGTCTCTTCTATATTGAAGGCAATGACAACCTGGCCGATATGTTCACAAAAAACCTCAGTTATATAAAGTTCAATAAATTCTGTGCCCAGTTAGGTTTGTCATTCTACAAATCAAATATATACATTTGCATACCCTTTGCAGCTCTTAAGCACATTCTTTCACTTACATGACTTATCAGGCATTTAGTGAGGGGGAGTGTTGAAAATATGAATATGGTATACTATAGTGCAACTAGTAGCCCCTATAGGCTATTATCTTATATACATAGATTAGATCTGCGGCTTTAGTCCAAAGAGCCAGTTACACACACATACCTTTATCTCCCTCTATACTATCCACTATATACAGTGGCTCAAAAAAATGTCCCAATGTTGGGCCATTTTGGAGAGATTGGAATATTGTAGAAGAGCAAGAATAAATCAGGTAGAGTGCTTGCAGGATGGATGAAAGTACTTGCTCTTGGCATTTAGAAACCACTTTGGTCATGTGATTTGGTTGCCATGGGAGTGGGGTACAAGCATTTCAAAATGACATGTCATTGGAACACTTATTTGACCCCAAATTACATTATGGATTTTAGTACTTTGTATGCCCTCCTTTTGCTTGTATCACTGCCTCAAGTCTTCTAGGCATACTCTCAATTAGTTTCTGACACTCCTCAACCTATATCTTCCTCCACTCTGCCTCAATTCTCTCCCAGAGCTTCTAAACTCCTTTTGTTGGTCTTTCATAGCTATTGAGTTTTTTCTTGAGATGTTGCCAGAGGTGCTCAATAGGGCTGAGGTCTGGTGACTGTGCTGGCCAGTCAAGGAGCCTAATCCCTTGAGATTTGAACCGGTTTTGATCCCTTTTGGAGGAGTGTTTAGAGTCATTATCTATTGAAAGATAATGCTCTCCTCAGAAATCCCAGAATTCTCCATGCTAGGAAGCAGATTGTCCTCTAGAATGAACACATACTGTTCAGCATCCATCCTCCCCTCCACCTCTGCAAGTATTCCCACTCCATTCCAGCCCATGAATCCCAAAACCATCAAGAAACCTTCTCCAAACTTCAATGTTCCCTGGACCTCCTTGTTCTGTAAAGGCTCACCTCCCTTTTTCCACACATACATCCTTCCATCTGACCCAATCCTGTTGATTTTTGTCTCATCTGACCAAATAACTCTAGTCCAGTTCTCCACAGTCCAGTCCTCATACTTGAGAGCAAAGTCCAGCCTTCTCTTTCTATGCCTGGTAGACAAAAGAGGCTTCTTTTTCTTGACCACAGCCTTTAAAGATGCAGCCTTGAGAACATTGTGAACAGTTTGGGCAGAGATAGGAGAGGAAAGGGCAGAATTGATTAGATGGGTGACTTGAACAGCATTGTCAGCCTTTTCAGTGGTAATACTAGAGACAATTCTTCTCTTGTTAAGAGAAGATAGCTTGGAAGGATGTCCTAACTTGACATTCTCCTTTTCTGGGAGAATCTCCTTGATGACTTTGGCCATATAGACCAGATTCAGAGAGAACAAGGATGTTGGCTCTAATAGAGGTAGGAATGGACTTAATGGTGTGGTGAGGTCAATTGAAGTGGAACACAGGGTATTTATATTGCTTGGAATTATGTCAATTACATAATTACACAGCTTGGTAACATCACAACCATCAATAGCTGTCAAATGCAGGTCAAATAAGTGTTCTAATAACATGTCATTTTGAAATGCTTATACCTCACTCCCATGGCAACCAAATCACATGACCAAAGTGGTTTCTAAATCCCAAGAGCAAGTACTTTCATCCATCCTGCAAGCACTCTACCTGATTTATTCTTGCTCTCCTACAATATTCCAATCTCTCCAAAATGGCTCAACATTGGGACACTTTTTTGAGCCACTGTATACCATGTATCTACAGTCAACTCTGATATAACCCATACCCCATATAGCACATACTCCTTGATAACACATACATTTTTCAGCTCCCAAGTTGGTAGGCAGGGATTTTGTACATATAACCCATAACTCTCCCATACCCAATAACCCATATGATTTTTGGTTGTCATAACCCATACATATACTTGGATAAGTATAACATCATACTCAAATTGGGAATTTGGTTATATAATCATTATTTTTTACCTCCCAAGATGGCAACAATGACCCGAAAGTTGGGCCAAAACATCATAACTTCTCTTACTCAGATCATGAAACCTGTTGAACTTCTAAAAAAAGGCTTAACAAAGCTTTATGGTCACATTCAGGAATGGAAAGCCAGGCTTGAGGTTGAGTTGAAAGCTGGTTGACCCATATTGGAGGTTGATCAAGACTAGGGAATACCGTGGGTATGGGTAATACATGTGGGTTACAGGTAGGGGTATGTAGTGGGTAAGGGTATGGGTTGGGCTTGCTGATACTCTTACCCATACCCTTACCCATACCCACACCCACTTGGTGGGTACCATAGTTATCTATCATTGACTTTGGATTTTTTAAATGTATGTAATTGACATATAAGTTAAACTGACACCAGAAATTGTGCTTGAGTATGTGGGTACCCATGGGTGTGGGTATGGGTATCAATCTAGATACCCACCACAAAACCCACACCCATGATGGTGGGTATGGGGTTTTGGTGGGTATAGGTCTGAGTATCACCTCAGATACACCCTTGGTATTCCCTAATCAAGACTGGCTTGATGGTGATAGGAACCATGCGACTCAAATATTGATCCTATCATGCAAGCTAAAGAAGCCATCTGTGATGCATTGGATGACCGGGAGGCTACTGGGGCCCTGTAACACTCAAACTGAATGAACTTACAAGACATTCTCAAACCTGCTGCCGAGACACACAATATCTTTGAAGCAACTGACAAGGATATTTATCAAGCTGTGATGGATGCAAAAGTGGCAGTGCAGGAAGCAAACAGCACTGATGGAGCAGGTTCAAGTACTAATGGTGTAGGCAAACTACCAGTGACTCAGAGTGCTACCCAGAACAAAGCACTCCAGGCATCATTGGTGTTGAGAAGCTACACTTGAGAAGTTGATGACAGTTGGAGTCAATGTTGAGTTCATTTGGGAACAGTATGCAGGTTCGTGATATGCAACACATGACGGACATGAAATTGACTAGCTACTTTGGACATAAATAGTTCATACTATATTAGTCTATATATAGCACATATAGGGTAACCCATACCCTTCCAAAACCCATAGCCCTGGACATCCACTGAGAGGTATGGGTTATTACAGAGTCAACTGTAGATAGAAATAATACTAAGGTGTTTACCCACATTAAACCCACTCAGGTGATGGCCTTCCACTTGCACACCTAAATGGTTGCTGCATTTGCCTACTCAATAGTTGCATGGTATGGGAAGACATTCACATAGGCTAAGAGCAAGTCAGGAGTAGAGGCCAACCCTGCTGACCTTCAAAAAATGATGTTTCATAATTGCATTTAGGTTTGCACCATTGTTCTGGTGTTCCATTCCCCCTCATTAATCTTCAGCATTTCAGATTAATTCCACCTCCCCCCTCTTTTTTGTCAACATCATATGCTGTCCACAGTCAAACTACCCCATTTCATAGCTGCAACATTTTGATCCAGAAATCCACCCCCCCCCCCCCTTTCATCAACATTGTATGTGATCCACAGTCAAACTACCCCATTTCTAGATCTTGCATTGTGTAGTACTAGTAGTAGTAGAATTAATTTTGGGTCGTCTTTTGCCTAGTACCCAGACCCACATGATACCCAGATCTGAGACCCACACAGGTACTGCATACCCCTGTTACTGCCTAAATGGTTCTGTGGAGTGTGGAGTTGAATGGGTGAATTGCTGGCTGTGCACTAAGCAAGTATTTCCACATGTGAAATCCATGCACAAATTCTTCAATAGAAATGCAGTACAACTCCCAATTCTTGCCATTCCCATCAACTCAGAGGTAAATAATTTCCATCTTTGGATTCATTATGTAAGTGAGCTACTCAGCACCAGGGCTCATAACCTATAGAATCTCAGTATAAGTCACTGAGAAGTAAACTACTAAGTATGACGAAAGTAAACAACTGCTTATATAAGCTATGAGTATGTAATCAGTAACCAATTGTACTCCAACATTCTGCATTACTCCCACTGTTTTTGGTTGCTGTTCCTCCCACCTTTTTTTGTTTGTCTTTTCCCTGGGCATGTTACTCTTAGCTGCCAGTGACTAGTATCACTCATGCTGTTTTAATTCCACTTTTTTTCATTAATGATTGTTTACACCTTTCTGCTTTGTGATCTCTTTGTCTGGTTTGCTCTTAATGATGTTATAGCAATCTTGATTTATGTTGTGTTGATCTTGATTTGTGTTGAATTTGTGGCATTGCAAAGTCTGATAAGCTGACCTAAGACACATCAAGCACCAACCAATGGCATGAACCTATATTTCATCTAAGAGCCCCTATCTTAATCAGACTTAGTCTACTTAGTCACTTTTGTTGTCTTAGTTAGTGTTTTGGGAGATTCAAGTTATTGTTAAGCAAATTGAGGTTTTCCTGATGGTGTTTTATCATGAGATAGCATCACATCTTTGAACAAAAAAAAACATAATACACAATACAATTATTTTTTTCTTATCTTTTTTTCCCCTGAATATTCAAGTTCAGTTAGGTAACTGTGGCATTGGAGATGGCTTCGACACCATCAGCCACAAGGTGATCATGATCACAAACACCACCAAGAGCCTGAACCAACAAACACAGATCAGCACCTCAACCCGCAGACCAACTTCACTCGGAAACAGAACGTACACAGGCTGCAACGCCGCAATACCCACCCTTTGCGCGATCACGCCCGTGATGAACGGTATCAACGCCGACCCCGCCTGTCCACCCCCTACGATCCACCCCACGGAGCCTGTGAGGAGCCATTGCGGGAGAACACGACCGGCATGGTTCGCCACCATGGGGTACATTGGGCCGAGGAATACCCCGATGAATGCGATGGCGATGGCGTCCCCGATGAGGGAGGGGACGAACCAGACGATGAGTTCGAGTCTGGGATGTGAATAGGGATGTGGATGTGGATGTGGATGTGAGACTGGGAACGGGAGAGTGGAATAAGAGGGCTCACACGATTGAGAGGAAGGCGTAGATGAGTAACGCGCGCGATTCACCGATCAGATCGTTCACCTTGATGAGCGCCACGCGACCAACAGTCACACCTGAGTCGGCGTCAGTCTTGTCTACACCACCAAAGAAAAAAAAGACAAGGAAAAGAAAGCGAACCTGCCCAAAATCCGGTCGGAATGTACCCCGAAGACGACGCTCCATGTCGGAGCTTGATGGCGTACGTCACGATCCATCCTGGTGACGCAGTCCGTCATGCACGATCAAAGGGTGTTGGATAACGTGCATACATACCACTGAGCGTCACCTCTGCCCCGACATAAAAGAGAATAAACGCAGCGAGGAGGTGCACGTCCTTGAGCCTGAGTATCTGGCGAAGGGGACTCTGTTCGCTCGTTCCCCTTTCGGTATCGGTGATTCCAATCTCTGCGAGACATGCTGGCAGACGATCAAACTCCACGTCCACCTCGTATACCTCATGACATACGGACCTTCTTGGTGTTTCAACCGAAATACGGTCATCAAAAAGATGCTGTTCAACACTGCGATACCTAGGCATATCAAAAAGTGATGGGACCAATGCGGGACCTGAGCAAAGTGGGTGGCGGACAAGGGTGAAAATAGTGCGCCGACACCTTTGGGGACGATCGTGAGACACAACGGGCATGAATGAAATGAAATGAATTGCATGCACCGTATACTATCCATGAAGCGAACAAGGAATGTCAGCATAGACTGCAACCAATAGTACATCTGAATCTGATTCATACCTCCCATGAGGACTCCCGTCCGGCACCCGGGATAGTCCCTGAAACGGAGGACGTACCCGAGATTTTGGGCAGCCTCGGGTGGAACGCAAATGAGCATACGAGGACATAAAACAAACTTTTTTCGCTCACTTGCAACGCTATTCCGTAGCTGTTGATGGTGTACGCAAACACGAAAACGGGGAAGGGAGCCGCCGTCGCTTGGATGGAATACGCGAAGACTTGGCATACCGAACCTAACAAACAATGTTTGAAATGCACGACTCGGATCCCGAACGGGATTGTGCCAGTGGATTACCTATCGCAAGAATCTAACGGACGAGGGTCCGCGTTGAAGCAAATACCGGGAGAAAGGGTATACTACCGACCTTTCCAAACCCTATCCGTTCCGTCAGGAGCATATTCGAGATGCACCCAGCAATGTACCCCTGTATTTGATGCACAAGAATTCAACAAGTGACCGAGTTTCGCGTCGTCCACTTACCAAGGTCGTGAATACGAATATCAACGAGACCACCGCATACCCGACCTGTCTCTCTATTCAGGGCAACCGTACTACCCACCTAAAGAGAGCGCTAGCATACATGATACACTTGCTGTATCCTCGGCAACAGCGGCCCGTTGGAGCCGTCGTTCCACCCGTTTAGAACCGCCGTCCAGCACAGCGTCGCAAAGTGAATGTTGGCACGCAACGAGACGGATGTATGACGAGCACAATTTGGAGGATTGTCGGCGCGTACGTTCTCTTTTCTGCTAGCATCCTCTGCACTGGTTTTTAATGTCGCTTCCATGTTCGCATTGGTGGTGGGAGACAGAGGTTCTAGAGAAGTAGCCTGCGCGCAGGGTGATCAACTGTAATTTCAATGGAATAGAATTGTTCTCACCATTCCAACACTCGTATTATCAACTTGGGAGGAGAGGCGAAGAAAGAATGATGATAGATACCGCTTAATGCAAGACTCCCATCGCATATATGCATCCACAAGGTGTTACCTGCACTTACACGTGATCCACGTACGAACGTTGGACGTCAATTCCTCTTGATGGACATGTCTTCCGTAGAAACGTCAGGTTAGAAAAGGGTGAGTTCATGAATGTTTCACGCCACGTATCAGTACATGTCTGGGCTGTCTTTGATAAGGTTGTCCTATCGCATTATCGATCTATGCGTCGTATCCCTTGCTGGGAACGAGCGCTCAGAGCACAGTCATGAACGCGATCATCGCTACCAACTAGGCTATACACACGCGTAAGAGTGACCCAGCCGCAACAGAGCCAACCACACTCACAAAAGCTGCAATGAGGCAATATACCCGATTTACCGTGACGCCTGTCATAAGAGGCAACCACGCTGCTCCCGCTTGACCGGAACCAGCGATCCACCTGTGACACCCACGGGAGTATTTGTGTTTCGTGCAGAGATTTGACAGGAGCCCTTACCAATCAACCGCCAAGGTGGCAACCCGTCGATGTGATTCATCGCGACAAGATACATCGCACCCAGTAGGACTGATTGAAACAGATACGGCCCTCAGATCAGCGATGGTACTAACCACACGACCAATTTTTTAATGCAGAAGAGCGTAGACGAACAGGTCCCTCCGTGCTTGCCGTGTCTAATTTGTCTCACGACATCATAACATTACTAGTACCATAAGTCAATCAAGGTGGATAGACAAGGTCCACCAAGTCTTTACCTGCTTAGAAACAATTTCACATAGTAGTAATTACAAGTTGATCTAGGGCTACCTCTGGGGTCCTTTCCGGCAATCCCTGCAGCTCAATTTTTTGTTTCTCGTTTTTCCCCAAACTTTTGAAAAGCACTGTCATTCTATGTCCAGAGGCTTAGAATTCTGTTGAATACGAGTGGGCGGCATGTGACCTTCAGGTTTCCGCGATTTCGCTCTAAACAAAGTCAAATAATGACGGTATGCACAACGCTGATAGGAATTCGTATTTGCTTTTCTCTCTCTCATCAACGTCTTCTCATCTTCAGCTATGGATGTAGAACTTCCTGACTGTATTGTGTTCTATGCTGCCGACATTTACGCAAAGGGCCAAATGATTCATCATCCTGGAGGAAGAGCCGTTTCGTGTCGCTTGTCACAACCACTCTGTTATTATGGGGACAACGATCCACAACAGATTTTGGATTGAACCTCATCAACTTGTTACAATTCAAGGCAATGTCGTATGGGATCAGAATGAGTGTATACTTGATGATTCGCATGCGAACGTCAACGTCTACAACGATTTAGCCCAAGGTAAACTATATGCCAGAAAGGACCCTTTGAAAAAGAACAACTGATATCGAGGGAGAGCAAAAGAATATAAGCACAACGTTCAATATATATCGTTAGGATCAGAAAAGAGTGGTGACAAGGGTGATTAGTGCACCAACTGCGGTGAGCCAACCAAGCCGAGTGTCTGCACTGAGACGCAGCGCTGATCCCGGTAGGTGTACTATACTGGTGTCTGAACTAGAGATCGGACGGGGTTGAGGTGGTGACAGTAGAGGTGGCCGTTCTGCATAAAAACTTATGTAAGGTAAAGGCTATCGTGATACAGTTCAAATGCTCACTGAATTGACGCGGGAGACGTTGTAGACTGGTTGGAAGAAACTGCAGCGATGTTGAACTCGCTAGACTAGCAACTTAGGCGCATGTAATAAACCCGCTTAAGTAGCGGGAATAACCCCTCCTAGACCGGGATGTTTGTAACTAGTTATGTATTAACACTTCGCCAAGTTTTCGCCCGTACCCTACCGTTCACCTGTTGACCTGCTGCTGTAGCTCAAGAGATGTTTTCGCGAACTCGAGAGTTTTATTCGGCAAGACGACGACTACAGCCAACACTGAATAGCAATACTCTACGAGACTGCGCGCGTTGGCTGTGCAAGCGCCGAAAACATTCGATGGGACCTGTCGAAAGTGCGGTGAGCCAGGAGGAGCGAGTCAACGTCGTAGAGATCGACGCACAGAGTCAAACAGTCGGCGCAGAGACTCGCAAATGACCGACTGTGATGATATTCCGATAAGAGTGTCGCCTTAGAAAAAAAGAAAAAAAAGCCAAGTTTATGAACGTTCTAAGATTCTACATCTTTGACGAGGTTGTCCCATCGCGTCAATGGTCATCAATCCGTGCGCCGAGATCGCTTGCTGGCAACGAGCGCCCAGAGTACCGTCATCAACGCCATCATCGCTACCAACCTATACACACGCGTAAGAGTGGCCCCACACCAAGAGATCAGAAAACGGGTTACACTCACAAAGGCTGCAAGGAGCTGATACCCGACTTGGACGCAATCGCGCCCGTCAAAAACGGCAACAACGCTGACCCCGCTTGACCGAAACCAGCAATCCATCCAATCGAACCTACCACACCCGCGTGAGTACCTGCATCTTCGGGCAGAGATTCGACAAGGGACGTTACCGGTCAGCAGCCAGGCTGGCAACACCCGTCCAGCGTGGTTCATCGTGATCGGATACATCGGACCCAGTAGGACACCAATAATCGAAACAGACACGGCCCCACTGATCAGCGATGGTACTAACCACACGACCAACTCCAATCCGATAGCAAGAAAAGCGTAGATGAACAGGACCCTCCGTTCGCCCACCTGAAAGGGTGAGGGATGACGACGCATAGTAACAGATGCAGGGGATATACCTTTTGGTTGAGCCACAACAAGGCAACCCGACCCGTCATCAGACCTATTCATCAACGTATATGTAGGAGCAAGTTAAACTCTTCATGGATACGGCATACCTCCAAAAAATCCCGATGATATATACCCAGACGATGGTCCACCCCCACGGACATCGATGATATATGTTACAATCCAGCCTGAACATCGTCGTGAACCCGGCGAGAATATAGACATGGTCATAACAAACGTACCTCCAAGGGTAACCTCAACTCCCACGTAGACGAGAATGAACACCGCAAGAAGGTGTACATCCTTCAATGCAAATATCTGTCTAAAGTGACTGTTTTCACCCTGACTCTTCTCCCCTGCGGGTTGTCCGATCTGAGCCAAGCACTCTTCAAGTAATGTGAGCGTTGAATACGAGTGAGTCGTGATAAGAACGGACCATCCTGGCTTTTCAAGCGGAAGACTGCGATCAACAGGACGGTGTTTATCAACGCGACGCCCAACGAAACGAGATAATGGAAAGACCAGTGTGGAAGTTGAGCAAACTGGGTGGCAGCGAGTGGTGACGAGAGTGCACCAGCCCCTTCAACGTTCAACACGTGAATACCCTGCCCAAAGGCAACACACGACACCCCATACCATAAGCCTAGCCTTCATTCAGCCAAGTCCAAGAATGAATGGACAAACGTACTGCGTGTAAGAGTCCCATCTTAGCTTCTGCATTGTCTTTGAGACTAACTACGAAACCGTTCGCCTGAGCGTCCTAGAAGGGAATCTAGCAACAGCGAAGACCCCTCAAGACAAGCAACGGACCTGCAATGCCATACCGATACCATTGATGGCATACCCCAGCACGAACGCTGGAAAAGGCAACGCGGCAGCCTCGATACTATACCCAATCACCTGAAGTACAGACCCTGAAAAAGCAACACGGTGAGCCCGCCGTTCTTTGCTTCCGATAGACGACGTACCCAACACGATGACCTGTCATACAAAGCCGCTCCGTATCAGCATCCCAAGACCACCGTCAGGACCAACACAAAAAAACGACCTTGCCAAACCCATATCGATCGTTCAACACCAGGTTCGAAAACGCGCCTGTCAAAAATCCCTTTTCATGGCTACCGTCAACATTCGAGTACTTGACACCAACACCAACAACCGCCCGACACCCACAATGCAAGCAAAGACGAAAATCAGGGAGACCACAGCAAAGTTGACCTGTCATTGGGTGTTTATGTCAAAACTTCACTGTGTTCGACGTTTTCCCCCGAGGACACTGAGGACACCCACGTTGTAGACCTTTTGAATTCGTGGCAACAACGGACCTGTCGTCGCGTCGTTCCACCCCGCGAGGTACATCGTCCAACAGAGGGTCGCGAACTGGATGCGTGCGCGAAGGCGCTGCACCTTGGTCTGAACCACCGTGTCCGAATTGGGGGTACCCGTAGTCGATCTGAGCTGAGTGGCTTGCACATCCGAATCCTTGCACGAAAGGTCGTTCAGTTCGACGTCGTCACCAATCCGGACATGATCGTCGCTGGATCGAGCCGTTGGGTGTCGTGGGTTGGCACCACCTTCAACTGCAGTGGTCGAAACACTGGTGGTCTGCATGCTGAATCGATCGCTCCCACATATAATCCACGATATTTATACTTGGAGGGACAGTGGGAAACACCATCTTAAGCGGCCGATCATTGAATACCCTCGAGTCGCGTGATCCAACTTCGTCGGAAACAAAAGGTCACGAGAAATGGGAAGCGAGAGGACAATATTATTGAATCAACACCCATGAAGCTATCGACTCCGGTCGTCTCTACGCCATAAATTACTCCGTCCACATCGCCTTCCCAGTGTCTCAGTAGTTGTTTGCCCCATTGACCTTGTCTTTGAGTTGGTTGATAAACTGCTGATAACTCGGTAACACGTCCGCACGATCTTGAATGAGACAGCTGAGTGCCCAGAGTCGTAATGGTGGTTCCCCATCCTCTTTGACGACATACAAATGGGGATAGTACACCCCTCTGCGCAACTCGCGGGTCTTTTGGACGATGGCGTTGACGCGTTGAGAGAACGGATTGTCGAGGTTCGGAAGTGTCGTCTACGAAAGTGAAATTTGGGTGGATTGGCAAGCACACATGGTATTATTAGACTGCCAGTAAAGTAGAACGGCGCTCACCTTGCCACCACGCAAGACTTCATAATTGGGGAGATCGAATACATCCAAGATGAGCTGCGGTACTGCATCGCGACCAACCCACAAGAAGATCGTCTGGCCATCCTCTATGAGGAACAGACCATGTCGTTCGAGGCGCTCCGAAGTCAGTGGCAGCGGTGTCGGCATAATGATACCGTTCTCTCCAACAGTACCCGCCTGTAAGACAAGGAGAAGTCAGCGTGAGCTTGAGAGCAGCGTGACACGGGCGCACCTCAGGAAGCATGTTATGTAGTGAATAGAACGTGGGATGGATGTATGGAATGAGTGTTTGAGACGGTAATGAAGTAAGTAGCGCTTGAGCATATGCTCTAAGATCAGGAGGGATCTGAGCGCTTTGACGGACACCGACCTAGTGAAATAGCAACATCGCATATCAGCGTCACGACTCCAACAGTACAAAATCAGCGGGAACCCTACGTTCTTCAGCAGTCCGAGAACCAACACCGGGAGCATCTTCAGGTTCTCGGAAATAGCCAATTGTGCGCTGGCACCTGCCCCGGCCGCCGTCATACTACTCTTGTACGACGAGAGTATATCCACCATGCGTTGCAGGATCGCATCTCTGCTATCTTCCAGCTTGTGCGTAAGCGACCGCTCGACGGCCTTGTTCGCCAACAGCGTCGCGATAGCCACTTGATCTGCGGAAGCAAACACTTCTGATAGACTGCTTGTCGTTGGGAGTGCGAGTGTGATGACACGAATGCGGCGCTCGCCGTAGCATGTCGTATGGAGAACGGCAGTCTGCAAGACTACAAACGGTGCTGTGAGCGTATCTTCAATCTGGATTTCAATGGCATATGATTGATCGGTGGGCACAGCCGGCATCGCGAGCAGATCGGTAGATCTGACGAAGAAGTTTCCATGGAACGACGCCATCCGCAAACCTAGAATCAAAGGAATAAATTACAGGGGATAAACAGAAATTCAGTTTACCTTTTGAGGCGCGAACACGCATGACAGCTTCGAGCATGATCGGCATCGCAACCACTTCACCAAATTCATGCGCGAACTTGATGGCATCCTCAGTGCGGGAGGCATTGAATGCAGGGTAAAAGAACGTCTGGCCGGAAGTGTAATGGGGAAGACATGCTACAATACAGGTGAGTCAGGAATGGTGCAGTTTATAATATTATAATAGAAGCTCGCACCAAGGCTAGCGACATCTTGATATGATGAGCTGAAGAGGAACATATCCACGGAAACTTGCGCACGCGAGCATTCGATTGCAAAAGTCTTGTAGAATGGCGACGCCGCCTGAAGTAATGTGGATTCCTTGCTATGGGATGAGAACTCTTGACGTCCAATGGAGCCGTAAATCATACCTTGGAAGTACCAAGAATCTTGGGGTCCTCTCGGTTTTTGAGAGCACCAGCACCAACGCTGGGTAGGGAAGCAGACAATACGATAATTTTTCCACCAATCGGGGCCTACAGCGCCATCAGGTAAAGAAATACGTAAAAACAGTCTATATACATACCATCAACTTGAAACCTGCTTGAAGGGCAGGACCAAGAGCACTGCCGACAGTATGGTTGTCCTGGAACATATCATTGATTCTTCCAAGGAGAGATTCTAGCGACGCCTTCGCTTCTGCCAAGTTGACGAGAAGATCAGTTGGCTTTGGCAAAAAGACGTCTTCGACATCTGAAACGACTAGCATAGAGGAATCAGTCGTGCCGGGCTACATGGGATGCGATTGAGACCAATAATCGACCAGGTTCGACATAAACTTACAGGCATCGAAAAGAAATACAATGACGTGTCAAACGCGACGAATGCCACCTTGGTGCGATCGTCCTCGTTAGGTATACGGTCCAGGTTTTCCAAGATGGTACGCGTCGCAGTAGCAACCATACCTGAACACAAAATACATCAACCAAGTGAATTAGCGGAGGGCGTGATCTCTTACCTGACTGAACGGCCGTGTGACTGACATCAATGAGGAAGACATACACTGCTGGTTGAGGTGGCCGAACCATGTACTCGGTCGGAGCGACGAACTCCACGGCAGAATGATTCAACTCATCACGAGCCCATCGATCACCAGGCTGGTTCCGAGCCTGATCCCAATCAAAGAGCTGCGGTACCTCGTTCGACATATTGCACATACAGCACCGCCAACTTGAAAAAATGAAATCAAACATTGAAATATAAGAATGGAGGTGGCGTACCGGTTTCCACCGTCAATGAACTGGACGTATGGGTTAATGTATGTCCTGCAACGTCTGCAACGCGCGATCACTGTGTCCGTGACCAATGGTACGGGCTGTTCACCCTCTTTTACAGTACGGTAAGGCGTGATCACGAGCCCAAGCGGTATCTTGGACTTATTGAGGAGAGAAGACGTTGTCGGGATGGCATTCAAAGTACACCGCTGGTAGCTGTAGTCTGCGTTCGCGTAAGGGGATGTTGTGATGCACGAATTGGGCGGCAACCGAATTTCTGGAGGCGGACGAGTCAGTTCGCGTGGGTCGGGTGGGGACGTCAACAGATTCGCCGTGTAGAGTTGCAGCGGTTTCTGCACCATGCCCATCTGACCGAACTGATCCGCCAACTCGTTGACGGGTGCCCTAGGAGGGTAATAAACATGTTCCTGTCCGAATCCGGGGGCATTGATGTACTGAGGCTCTTGTGGAGGCGGCATAGGATATTGCTGCTGTCCGGCGAAACCCTGCTCGGCTGCCAACCCGGGCGTGAAGAGCTGGGCAGTAGGCGGTGGTTGCTGCTGCTGTTGGACTCCGACGGCACCGTAGGTGGGGTCGGGGAGGGCGTCGTTTGTGCCGTAGTAAACTTGTGTCTGGCCGGCCGCGTACTGGCGACGCTTGCCGTGCGCATGGGTCGGAGGAGGAGAGGCTGAGGGACCGTGTGCATCTATTGGCGCGGTTGGGACCTGAGCGGGAGGATCCCACTGTGATCTTCCGGTCGCAGTCTCTGTGAAAAGTTAGGACTCGGTGCGAGCAGGGTGCTGAAGAAAGCTGACCGATGAAGAGATATCGCTGCTGCGCCGGATCCCTGCAAATTTTCAGTTTCTAGGCAAAGACTAGTTGAAACGCGGGACTGTACCATTCTGCAGCCCAACCGGGAGGCAACTGTTGCGCGGGGGAGGCCATTCAATGGACGTGGTTGTCTGTCAAGATGCGTGGATTTGGATAGAGACACGTAGCCAACACAAACAAACAACTACTAGCTAGTCTTCTCGAGTCGGTTCAGTAAAACACCAGTACACGTCTCTAGCGCCTGTGTCTCCTCCACTTTCGCGTCCGCACACCCCGCCCACCGGACCTTGAGGTTCTCGTCCACCAAGTATACGTACCCGACGTGCTTGTTTGTCATGCTGAGAGGCTCGCGGACAAACTCTACGTTTTGGCTAGATATCAGATATGTGGGATGCAACTCCTTGGGTACCGTTTTCGCGATGGACGACAGGAACAGAGACACGAGCCATGACTTGAGAAGGTTTTCTTGCAGGTTGATCTGCACATATCGGTATAGCGGGTTGGACAAGTACCGCGTATTCGTCGGCGAGACGAATCCTTTGACATGAACCTGCGTTTATCGGTCATCACATCGTAGGCACAAGAGATTACTGAGCACCTCCGACATCCTAGTGGACAGCATGGCAATTACAGAAACCCGACCGCGACAAATATCGGTGGTGTGCGTCTGAGTGCGAGTGTCCAATCGAGAACCGGAAATGTTTGGGAAATACAGTGCTTTCTACGGAGTGATCTCAGCGAGAGACATACAAGATGCATCATGGCACTCACATCCTCCCTGACCATGACATTGGGTGCTATCCATGTCTTGCCACCATGCCTCCGGGTAGCATTGAGATCTGTAAAGTAGCCTTTGCCGGCTTCGTTTATTCTGGGAGGGATGAACACAAGCAAGGATGACACGAAAAGACACTCACAGATGCTGTCGCTGTTGGAGACGCGTTTCCTGGTCCATCAGCTCCTTCCTCGTGTCGTCCCATGACCTACTATGTGCTACCGGCCGGTCCTTGACACCGAGTGGTCGCTGCAACAGCGGAGGTGGCGCATCAACATCGATGTTCTTTTTGTCGATACTGCTCGATGACGACGAGCTCCAGCGAGCGAATGGCGTGCCATGTCTGAGCAATGGCCTCACTGGATGGTGCACGGACATTTCGGGATCAAAATGACATCGCCAAATTGGGAAATGTACGGGTTCGGTATGTGTCACGTGACCCTTATATATATGACGCGGGTCGCGCACACTTTGTTGACCGACCCATCTTAACCTCTTACCACCACTACTCACCATTCTTTACCACCCGTTCTTGTATATCTGTAAAATACAAACATGGTTCGTCAGTCTTTCTTTTGTTGTGGTGAACATACATCTCATATGGCACCCTCTAGTCTGGAAAGGGTGCGTACTTTGCAAGGCGCCTCCCTAGGCAACTCCTAATCTCACGGGATCCACAGGGAAAGCTGGAAAGTCCGGTGGCAAGTCCGGTGCTGAGGGCAAGGCGCAATCCCGTTCTGCCAAGGCCGGTCTCCAGTTCCCAGTCGGTCGTGTACACCGTCTGTTGAAAAAGGGTAACTACGCCCAGCGTGTGGGTGCCGGTGCACCAGGTACAAGCCCATCCTACTCCACCACGCGTTATCGGTTATTCATATACATCGTTAGTGTATCTTGCGGCAGTCTTGGAGTACCTTGCTGCTGAGATTCTTGAGCTTGCTGGAAATGCCGCCCGTGATAACAAGGTATGTGTGGGAGGGGCATCGATGTTCCATCATAGCACTCAAGTTTTTTAGAAACAACGTATTGTCCCTCGCCACCTCCAACTCGCCATCAGAAACGATGAGGAGTAAGTCCTGGGTCCAATACAAAGATATTTGCTCAACATTCGTGCTAGATTGAACAAACTCCTTGGTGATGTAGTTATATCCCAGGGTGGTGTCGTCCCCTTCATCAACCCCGAGCTCTTGCCCAGTAAAACAAGGTCTGTCCATTTGGTCCACTTGATCATGTGCGTGCCTGATATCCGCCACAGCAAAGGCAAGAAGGAGGGTGCCAGCCAGGAAGTGTAGGAGCCTATGTAGGCCTGTCTTTTCTGTTCTCTTATTGGTTCGATATCTTTTTATCATCTGCACTCAGTGTATCGTGTAATCTCGGTGTTCCTTGCCCTTGTAATCCATGAGTCCCACAAGTTAAAGTCATCCTGTTTGCCGTTGACTCCGGTGTTTGGGCGCTTGTCATGGGTAGTCATCTTGCATTCTCGCTCAATACTAGACTTTTCTGCACCTTGTTATGATGGTCTCTGGTCCCGGTCAAGGACCACCGGCGACCACCGATAATTGTAATCAAAAATATATGTATTCCAATTCTTTCTGTAAATATTCTTACATCATACGGTCATTGTCCAGCGCGGGTGAGCTCGACTTTCGCAACACATGAGGAGAAACCGCCGGCGAAAGTATCAACGCCTTCCAAAACTGTCTCCAAGAGATCGGATTTCCCTATCCGAAAAAAAGCGTCACATCAGCCCAAACCACAACCCTAAACAATTCCACGACCCACCACGTCCCGCTGCATGATACAAAACGCCCCCGAGACATGCGTCCAAGTAAACACCTCGAGCTCGACCCAGCCCTTGAATATAATCTTGCGCTTGTCGTACCCGCCCACCCGAAGTCGGTACACCGACCTCGACCCTGGGACGACATTGGCATCCTTGTGTTTGACGCCGAGCACGTCCAGGCTTTCTTTGATGAGGTCGATGAGGATCCCAGGTCCGATCGCGGTGTAGAAGCGGGTGAGCTGTGGGGTGTACTGTCGACCGTTTTGGGTTTGGGACTGGTGTCGGATCCGGTTGGGGTGAGGAGACCATCAGGAAAAGGACGGGAGCACTTACGAATAGGAGGAGGGACTGGGTGAATTGGGATTGGGCAGAGGACATGATCTCGTCGCCCTCGGCATCTTTGCGTGAGCTTGGTGGACACGTCACGTCGAACGGTGCTTCTCGGAGCGGCGAGGACACTTACCCAGCGCTCGAGAGGTCGGGATCGGCGTACATGATATCACCATTGTCCCGCAAGGATTGGGCGAGTTCTTCTGCTAATCCCTGCATGCCACGTGTAGCAAGTTGGCTCGGTCTAACGAGAGTGAACAATGATGCCTTTCCACTGTTGTTCTTACTTGCCTTGAAAACCAAGGATGCGCATAGATTTCAGACATTGTCATGCGATTTTCGGATTCCAGGGTCAGCATACCACAAATGAGAGCTATACAAAAGTTTTGGTCAGCGTTACAGCAAGGGGGCGTCAACGTACAAAGCGCATTCGTGCCAAAGTTGGTCCACGGTGCTTCATTGAATATCTCTCCGGAGAGGTATCTGCAGAATTCTTGGCTATGGTCGGTTGGCTCATCCCATGGGGTATCTGAACAAAGGGTTAGACACATCCCAACGGTCAACACATGCAACACATACTTCCAGCGAGAAGTGCGAACAGGATGACACCCATA
>JBBPQT010000266.1:0-20183 GCA_038092715.1 Boletus smithii | reverse complement strand
ACAGTTTGCCATGATTGAAGAAAGCTGCGACCACCCTTAGACGACAAATTGAACAATGGTTATGTAATTTGATTGTGTGTACAACTGCTATTGTTATGTAATGTTGATTTTCAAGTAATGTTGATTTTCGGAGTTTGATTCAGCTTCACTGTTCATTCACCATCACATTCCTTGCTATCAACATCCATCTTGAAAACATGTCTCGATCTTCCACCCCTTCTGCTGCACATGTCATCACTGAACAAACTGAGATTATCAAGCAGGCCATAACGTGGCTTGACAATCACGACCTGAATGTTTGGTTTGAAGTGCTACAAACCATCAATGGGGCTGTGGTGACTCACATTTTGTTCAATGTCATCAATGGCCTCTAGCTAAATTCGTTCAGGAAGCAATTAGGGCAGTGGTCACCGAGGACACTGAAGTTCCTCCGATGGCCATTGCTGCGGCAGTCAAATTTAGGGAAATTGACCGGATGATCAGCAACCACTAGTGGCCAACTTGGGGCAAGATTCGGAAGCCCACGGATGAGATCAAGACACATTCATGGTACCACTTCGGCCACGTCTCTGCTATGCCAGCAAACATGTCACTGGTCAGGACTGCCGCCACCGCGACAATGGCGACCACCACTGGCCTTCCATCGGTGGACAAGGGTAAAGTGAAGGAGATCGAGTCGGTGGCGATCAACACAGAGGTGGAGGCTGAAAGGCCCAAGAATAAGGGCAAAGGGAAGGAGAAAGAGAGGACGAGGGAACAGGAGACTGGTGTGGTGTAGGAAGAAGACATCGGTGTGGAAGTGAAGGAGGAGGAGGAGGAGGAGAAACTGCCGAGCCAACCCAGGCCGGTAAAGGGTAAGCAAGTCGGTCTTGATGGCTTTTATAGGGC
The DNA here is from genome assembly GCA_038092715.1 of Boletus smithii. NCBI lineage: Eukaryota > Fungi > Basidiomycota > Agaricomycetes > Boletales > Boletaceae > Boletus > Boletus smithii. Next base: position 19,295 of record JBBPQT010000266.1, on the reverse strand, counting down.
CAAGAAGGAGAATGTCGGGGGCGAAGCATCCCTCGCTCCCGACGTTCGCCTGATTCCACCACCCTCCCGCCGATGTACTGCCACCACCACCACCACTCACATGACCGCCACCACCCCCAGCACTTGCACCACTACCGCCACTACTGTCACCACCGCCACCACTGCCACCCCTCGTGCCGCCGCCACCACCACCACGACCACCCCTGCTGCTCCTTCTCAGAGCTGGTCAGCCAGTCCTACCAACCATGCCGATCGGTGTGAGCGCTGCGAATCCCAAGGGATCAAGTGCATGCCGGCAACCAAGAAGGGTGTTTGCACCAAGTGCAAGTGCCTCAAGATGAGGTGTAGCCTCGCAATTCTGGGTGCAAATCCCCGTGCCTGCTCCCGTGCCCCCTCTCGCAGCAAGTCCAAGGGGCCATCTTGTCCACAATGCCCATCAACACTGAATGGTTTGGATGAAAAGGACGAACTGGCCCCTCAATGGGGACGCACTCAAATCCGCCGCTATCCTGAGCCCAAGTCGACTGGCAGGATTCCAGCCACAACAGCAAAGGTGACTCAGATGCGGACCATCACTCCACCTCCGCCACCTTGCCACAACAAACATCAGCGGTCCCTTCCCCCATCGCTGGACCATCAAGACTGCGTGGACATGAATCAGACACACGGCCGACGAAGAGGCCGTTTACTGAATGTAAGTAGTGCTATGTTTTTTGATAGGGTTGAAAAGTGGTTTACACTAGACTAATTGGTCTGACCAGTCAGCCACCTGGAGAGCCTTGCCTTTGCCAGCCACTCTGCTTACCAAACTCCAGCCACCAGCTTGCCTAGTTTACCCGACGAGCGTGATTACCAATCGCAGCCATGCGCAGGATCTGGCATATGCGCCCTTCCACAGGCTGCATTTTCCCCTCTACTCATTGTACCAATTATCTCAACTGGGCCCCCACCATGGAGTTCTTCCTGCAGATGCAGGGAGATTCCTGGACCCTTGAAGAACAAAAACCCACTCTCATGACAGACAACCCCAACAAGTCTGATGTTGATGTATGGGACATTGCCAATGCCAAGCCAATTGGTGCAATTAAGCTGTGCATCTTGCCAGCTATCTGCACTTGCTTCGCCTCTCACAAAACAGCAAAGTCCCTATGGACAATGCTACTCAGCGCATACAGAGCTCCAGGCATAGCAACCTTAGGACCTATTCCAACTTCAAAAAACTCCTAGAAGTCAGGATTCCTGCGGACACACACCCTAGAAAAGCCCTGGACAAACTTCAAATGTATCTGGTGCACCTTACAAATGCCGACTACCTACTCCCAACTAAAATGCAGGTAATGTTACTTCTAGCTAAATTACCACCCTCAATGGAGGTTGTCGCACAGGGAATCGCTATGGTCGACAAACTGGAAACGTTCACCATCAAGTGATTTGGACCATGGGAAGCTAAGATACGAATTATTTAAAAGTATATGTCAAGTGTATAAGTGTCAAAATGCATGAAAGTGAAATATGGTCTAATAAATTCCAAATAAATTACCAAAAATCAAGGAAAATTAAGGGATGTAGGTAATGTGGCTGTGCACCAGTTGCAACCAGTCCAAACTGGTCTTTTAGATTGTCCCAGAGCAAGGCAACTCCAACTGGACTGGTCGGCAACTAAAGGCAACCCCAACTTCAGTCCAGTTGCCAGTCTTTGGCAGTCCAGCAACTGGACCTTTAAACACTATACAAGAGCACCTTCATGGATATGAGGGGCTTTGTTAGGGTGGGTGTAATCTACCTCAATGGACACAAGGGGCCCAGACAGGTGAATCTGAGGAGGTCGGTATATACGAGGTGCCTGAGTGTGCTAAGTTCAGCCGACCTCAATGCCTATGAATGGCCAGAGTGGGTTGGGTGATGCCAAGTTTGGTCTACATGCTGGGACTGAGTTCTGAGTGGGGTGGATGAGATGGAGATGGACACATTTCAATGTGCACCGGTGGGTGAGTGGGCCTAGTCTGATATATATATATATGGTGTGTCCCAATCCTGAGATCCATATATATGCACTGACTGAACTTGGTTGCTTTATCAGATATCCCAACTTTTGCCATGTACTGTTGCACACACGACTCCATTCACAAATCATCTCAGGGTACCCAATCATTCCGTCCTCCTCATGTGATGTACAAAAACATAAATATATAATAATACTACTTTACACATGCTGCTGTTGAATGTAGTCCAGCATATCCAAAAGCCTCAACTGGGTTTGCAAAAGCTCCATCCTGTGTTGTGAAGCCCGAAGGAAAGTGCTGCTAGTGATGTCAAAAGCCAGGCTGATGAGTGGATTCTTGATCGGTCTATGCATCACTTTCACCCCAACCTTCACCATGCTGTTAGCCATTGCAGCATTTGTGAAGACCGTTTATATTATCAGAGTTCATATCAGTAAAATGAATGATGCAAACAACATGCATCCACACACCGAAATTTGGAACCCCATTGATATTTACACCATCTCTGGCCAGCCGATTGTGTTCAGCATCATCACGTGAACCGTCTGTACAAGGACAACATGATGTCACTTAGACTGTAAATGCAAATATGGATTTCACTTACCCACTTCCTTCATGAGCTGCAGCACCTGTTCCTGTTTTGCCTGTCTCATTTGATGACTGAGCAAGGGCTCTGTGATTTGAGCATGCTGTAGATTGTTGGGCGGTGCCCTCGCCAGTGGGACCGAGGCACGGCCAGAGACTTCCGCCATGTGTCAAACTCTGATTGGCAGGGAAGAAAGAGTGATGGGATTACCAACGGGATGCGCCGGTTGAAAGGGTGGTGGGGTGGGCACACAAACACCTCACACTTTGTTGTGAATATCCCTACCAGGTTGACTGGTGGGGTCGAAATGGGGGTGGAGTTGGTATGCTCGGCACAATTGATGTGGCCGAAACCAGCTTCACATATGGCATCCTCGTTATTGAATGCATCAGGATGAATGGTGGTGCAGATGGAACCTGCACCCCTGCAAATTCATCAACCTCAATGGCCACATGGGGAGGTGTGTAGGGCTGGAATGGAGGGGGGGTTGGTACCTGCTGTACTGAATGCGAAATGTCTCGCTTGTTGCCAAGGTGGCCTCGGCTTCAACATAACATGAGTGCTGTTAGGACCAAGGTTCATTATACTTACATGGCAGACAGAATTGAACCAACTTTTGCATGATGTAAGAGAGTTGGGAGTGGTGGACCAAACAGAGTAGATGGGCTAGGAGGATGTGTGCATTAAATAGCCTCTTAATCATAGATGAGGAGCCTAGATGAGAAGCCAGCAAAAACAAGTCACAGGAGTGTGACTCAGATGTATTGACAGTGCATGGAAGCTAGGAGCACCATACACCAGCCATGGGCAGTGAAACATACATGACGAGCCACTAGGAACCCTGTAAAAGGGTGTTAAATTGGGCAGGGAGGGAGGGAAGTATACATGTCTGAAACTAAGATGGATTGATGGGAAAAGTGGTGAGGCAACTATCATAATACATTAGCAAATGGGGGATCATGGAGAGACGGACTATGGAACAGGACAGCCTGCAGCAGTGTTGGATGACGACAAATGTAGTGCTCAAAAGTGTCTGATCTCCATCAGCCAATAGCTTGGATTTGAGATGGAGGGACACTTGCAGCAGCCAGGGATGTAGTGCCACCAGCACGCATGGAATGACCGCCAATAGACCGAGGGAAGAAACTATGCAGCCTAGTTAAGAACCAAGAGCGAGAAGGCACAGAACCATTAGAGTGAAGCCATAACTGAGGAAACAGAGGGAAATGGAATAGGGGTTATGATAAGGGGTCTTAGCTAGGGTAATATACTAGCAAGAGTAAAATAGGTTTTGTACTGATAAGTACGCTTAGCTTGAGCAAAATATGGTAGTGGAATGGTTTGACATATATCTTTTAATATCCACAGTGGAAAAATAAGAAAAATTGGGGTAATCTTCTACCCATTCATGACTATCCTGTCATGTGAAAACAAGGCTCTCTATCATTCCACATTTGTGGAATAATTCTCCTTTTCGGCCATGGCCATATGCAAATCTATCTTTGTGCAGGTCAGCGATAGTCCTCGATGTGGTGCTGATACTTATGTTCAAGAAACTGGGAGCAACCACACAACCCCCTGCACCCACACCCACACCCGCACAACCACCAGTGCAACCCAGCTGTGGGTTGTCACACATCACTTAGGAAGACTATGACTAGCTGCTCGGTGCTTTCCAAGAGGTGAAAACCAGCCATACGGTGCTGGAGAATAAGGTCATTGAATTGGAGCAGGCAATGGCAGTATTTGGTCACGCCCTCGCAGACATTCAAGACAAGATCGGTGGGATCACTTGTATACCCTCAATCTGCATGAGATTCCCATTTGAATCTCTTCCATTACAGACCACATCTGACTGAGGATCAAGCCAGCTGCAGTCCAAGCCTGCCCCCATGCCAATCGCCCTCCCCTCTCCCCATCCACCTTTTTTGTCATCAGCTCAGCCTGAAGGCTCTGTCCCTCGGCCACACATCCCCCTCCCACAACACCTTTCACCCTACCACTTCCAATCCAGATTGTGGGCCCCCCCAAGCCTCTTTCCCATTTTGACCGGTAGTCGCCTCAGCCCCATCCTCACTCTGACCAAGGGGCATTACCCAACCTTAGGCAGGGCCAACGGTACATTGGAAGGGTCGGGGAGCATGGGAAATGAGCCGATGGAAGATATTGAGACTGCCAAGTAGGCTCGGTCAGCATTGTTTATATCAATTGCAAGTATCTGTGCTCAGACAAAGACTTTGTAGTCGCAATATATACATATAATGTTTGTATATACATCACAATTGGACTACAGTTTGTGTGAACATCCATTATATGTGAACATCTCTAGCAAGTGTTTATCACTAACTATATTATCTTGTTCTGGCACTTCCAGTACTTCTGGGTGGTTCTGGTGGTTCCGGTGTTTCCAATCTCAAAACTGTTGGTTTGGCTGGTGTTGTTGATATCATTGTTTTCGGACAAAGACTTTGTAGTAGCAGTATATACATCCGATGTTTGTATATACATGACAATCGGACTACATTTTTTGTGAATGTCTCTAGCAAATGGATATGTCACCAATACCGAATCACCCCCTCTTACTTCAAGTTTCATGCAGGCTGACATCCAGGTGTGGAGACCTCAGCATCAGGTGGTGCTGGTGCTTTGTGTGCCCTCCCAGATCGACGTGGGGTTGTGTCTTTGGCCGAAATGTCATGTTAGAAATGAACTGACCAATGAGTTCAATCTTATGAACGCACCTTCAGGTTGAATGCCAGTCTGGTGTGATGCAACTGGTGTTCGAGCTTAGGACCTTGGCTTTTGAGATCTTGCCTTTGGAACGCCCCCAGCTTCAGTGCCACTGACATCAGGCAAAGGCTTCGGTGCTTTCAACGCTGACTTCAATTTCTTTCTTGCATGTTCAAATTCTGCGCTCTGCATGAATGGTCACCATATGTCTATGTGAAACAGAAGTATCTTACCTCCATCATTGACAGCCCCAGGCCTCTTCTGTGTTGGCTTTGGTCGTGGCTTCTCTGGCACCACTGGTATCTCATCCATCGACTTGGCCTGTTCTGCGTCACCTTCAGGTTTGGGCTGGCGTTTGGAGCGTATGGAAGTGGCAGTCTTCTGAATAATTGCCTGCCAGAGGTGGGGGTCATCATGGTCCTGAGGTTCCTGATACACCTGCTTCACACTCAGCACTGTCCTAAATCCAGACCACTGCGCATTCCCAGAGTCCATATTCTCAGACTGGGCGTTCGATGTTGCTGAGTGTCAGGTAATGAAGTCAATCAATTGTATTGATTGTGAAAGATGTGTCACCCACCATGTCTCGGCAGTCCAACCATTATCTGTTGCCGAGGGAGTTTGGAAACATCCTGTGCTTGCCTGGGATTTACCGCAGGTAGTCTTCTGACTGAACATAAAAGACTGATTGACAATGAAAAAACAAGATGAACAACAAGACACTCACCATGTCTTGGAGGCTCAATCTTGATTGGTCTCGGTGCACCCTCAGCTTCACTTTCCTAAGGCTGGACTGTGGGATCATGCATCCTCTTGATGTTGGGCTGTCTTGCCATTGGTCCCTTCACTGTACAATGTGCTGAATGAAGTCCCCACAAGCCAATGACAATCACATACCTTGTGATTGTGCCCAAACCTTGAATGCAACAGATTTCTGAGGTAGCTCCCCTGCATCTTCTTTGATATCGGAGTCTGCCCAATCACTGTATGGGGCAGATAGGGAAGAGCATGGGTATGTGCTGTGGATACCCATGCTAAACCCATACCCACAGCATGGGTACCTGCCAAATATGGCAGGTTCTCCTTGCCCACTCACCAACAATGGCAATGTGACGATGATGATGACGTGACGATCATGGCAGCACAATTGTCACAGCGTCATCATCATCATTCGCCACTCAGTGCTTAGCCATCTGCCCTGCTTGCATGAACCCACTGTGACCTCACCCACCCTTGTCCTTGCCCTCACTCTGCCCTTGCCCACTCACCAACAATGGCAACATGACAACAACAACGATGACACAATGATCATGGCAGCATGATTGTTGCATTGTCATTGTCGTCATTCACTACTCACATCTGCCCTACCTGCACTCAGCCACCCTCAGCCACCCTTGTCCTTGCCCTCACCCCACAGTTGGGCCTGCCCTAGCCCACTCACCAACAACAGCAACATGATGATGACGACGATGTGACGATCATGGCAGCATGATTGTCACAGCATTGTCGTTGTCATTCGCTGCTCACATGCCCTGCCTCAAGTCAATCTTTGCAACTTGCTGACTTATCTAGGTTCAACTTGAGTCGTCCTTGTCGATGTGGTGGATCCAGGTGGTCTGTAGGTCATTGGAAATGGTGGCCAGGTCCTGCATTTGTACTGCTCGCACTGACTTGTGTGGTTTTCAGCTAGCAGCTTCATTCCAAGTCGTTTTGACTCAGGGCGTGTGCCGCTCATTATGCCATCCATCCAGCACCATCTCCTGCATCATTTCCATGCGGTCTGCCACTTTCATTGACCCTCAACTTGGCCTTCTTGCCTACAAGGTCTCCTGGGTCAATATCTCGACATGGCTCATTTGTTTCGATGGTGCACTCATTCCTGGTGTTCCTGGGACCTATCCCATCGTCTCCAGCGCTGTCAACAACCCTTTGGCCATCTGGATTACCCTTGACATCATCCAACATCACTTTCTTGCCTAAGTGACCTCCTAGGCCCTCAACTCAATGTAGCACGCTCGTTTCGATGACATGCTGGACATAGAATAGCTACATTATATTGCAATGTGTACATAGCTTGTCATGACAAAGGTGGCGACCCACAGGTACAACCCTTGGTGGGTGTTGCTACGGGTCAAACTTGGTTAACCCTTGTTGTTACTTCTACCCATTGGGTGGGTGTGGGTGTACCTGTGGGTGTGGGTGCAGGTATAGTGTATGATATCCAAGGGTATACCCTTGGTGTTCCCTAGGGGCAGATGGGCTCCACACCTCTCTCCCTTTCCCTTTGTTCATTGTAGTGATGAATCACCCATCCTCCCCTCCCTTCAATGCTGACTCATCAGTGTCAGTGTCATCTGAGCTCTCATCCTGCACCTGAGCCTTAAGCATTAGCTTTGGCATTGCTTGCCAAGCCCTCCCTCGTCACTTCGGCTGCAGAGGCTCTTCATCTCCACTCTCTATAGGGGCTTGTAGCTTGTCCTTCACATCAAGCCAGTATTGAAATTCAAAGATATCCTCAGGCACCTTCTGTTGTCATTCCCGAATGAATTGAAGGAAGTGTCTGGCCTCTCCCACTTTCAGGTGGCTGGGATCATCAGGGAAAGTGAACTCGTCGGGAAGATGTGTTGATGCGAATATATTGTTCTGGAAGTTGCTGAGCTTTTTGAATGGTGCTGAAACCTTCAGATTTTTGCATGTTAAACCTGCTCCGAGTGACAATGAGCACCACGGTTGGATATGGAGGTGACATATGGTAATGTGTGGTCAGAAAGCCTCGGACCATGGCCTGCATGTCTGCTCAGCTTCAGCCGGTGACATTGGGGATCCAGATAGTACTGTCGGCCTGAGTTACCATGCTCACTGGGCCATCTCCTCATTCAGCCTGGGTTTCCTCACCTTTTTCACATCCGCCTGGGTCACATTGACACCATCATTGTCACCCTCCAGTCCATCTCCAGCAGGATCGAAACATTGCCCAAGGTACCTATCCCACTCGCCTTGGACCAAATCAAATCCAGTGAAGGTCGGCCCATTTTCAATTACTGAGTTGAAGTTGAAGCTGTTCTCAATCAGAGCCAGGCCCTTTTCCAAATGCCTAGAATTGACTCACTGGTTGGAGAACAGCTCGCCATTATCATCCTTGAATCTGGTCAATATGACCATTCGGATCCCTCCTCTCTTCCACATTTCCTGGGCAAACTGCTTCATAACCAAAGCAACACTGTGGGTTGCAAACCTGTGTGACATGTAGAGTCATTAACTGCCTTGAATATTGTCACGAAAAAAACCCTACCTTGCCTTTGCCTCAGTCAAGGCAGATGGCATTCTTCTTCGGTCCTGTCCAACCTTGCTTGTGCATCCACTTTAGGTTGTCTACCCAACTTTCAGTTTCATTGCCTAAGGACCTCAGGAACCTCACTCACCTGAAGTTGACGGTCCCACAATGTGTCCTCCTTCGTCAAGTTCTCTGTGAGACATTGTATCTGGGTCACCAGAGCATGCCAAATCGTTTGGCATTTCTTTCAAAGTACACAAAGTACAATGCTAGGGTAGTGAACACGAAGTTCAACTATGTTCTAATAGTACTTGAAGTACTTTGTGACCCCGAAGTGAAGGGACAGAGGATAAAAGTCTAAGGTAGGAATACTTACCTGGAAGTGATGATGAATAATGGTTTAATAGCCAAGATCTTCTCAGAGTGAGACTCGATGAGAGAGAAATTGAATGTTGGTATTCGAGATAAAGATTACATGCTGCTAGGATCTAATCTTTATACTACTTTGATCTAAGGTTCGAGCTCCTCTCAAACCATGTCTAGCTATAGAGCAGATCAATCTAAGTATAGTGGACCAATAGCATTAATGACTATAGTAAGATGCAATATGACGTCAGTATTGTGCTATAGTGACATCATGGATAGTGTAAGCAATCTAGACCATGTACATGTGACTGATCATGTGACTGACTTTATGTCTGTCACAATGTCTGTCACTTTATCAATCCGATGTGACAGACTTCAATCTGACATGACGGACTTCAATCCGATGTGACTTGTCAGTCACCAGAAGCTACATTCTCAACACTCCTCCTCACTGTTCATGATGGAAATGGTGTGAGGGTAAGCATCTTTCTTCCCTCTTGGAACTTGATGTTACCAAGGTTCTTAGTAAAGATGTCTGCAAACTGTATGTTAGTAGGAACATAAAATAGTTCTACTTCACCATTCTCAACAGCTTCACAAATATAATACTGAGGAAGTCTGACATGTTTAGTATGACATTCTTGTGCAGGATTAGAAGCAAGGAACATAGCTCTTGGTTATCCACACATATAGGAATGCTGCCTGGTGGAATGTGAAGTTCTCCAAAGAGATTCTGGATCCACTGCATTTGTATAGCACATTCAGTCATACCACAGTACTCAGCTTCGGTGGAAGAGAGTCTAACATGTTTCTGTCTTCTGGATAGCCATAAGACAATTCCATTGGACAAGAACATGGCATAGCTAGTGGTTGATCTAGATGTTTCAACATCTCCTGCCAAATCAGTATCAGAATAGGCAATGAGACCATTGTTATCACCAATCGCAGTATACTTAATGCAGAGATCTTGTGAATGAGATAGATAGCGAACTATTTGCATTGCCTTCTGCATATGTTCATCAGATGGATTAGAGGAAAACTGCGACATCTTGATAACTGTGTATGCAATGGCTGATCTGGTTCCGAGCATAATATATAGCAAGGATCCAATGACCGATTGGTATTGACTTCTCAGTAAAGGATTCTCTTTACCTTTGTTGGCTCTCAGAATGTATCTGGTGGGAAGTGGTATAACTGTAGACTTATAGTTCTCTTGACCAAAATGCTTAACCACTTTGGTAGCGGATTTGGTTTGATCAAGGATCAGAGTCCACTTGCACAGATCTCTAGTGATTCTCATACCAAGATACTCTTTGGCTTCGCCAAGATCATGACATTCCCATTTGGTCATGAATTTCTTTTTGTGTGAGAGGATCTGTGATCTGTTGCTACCCATGAAGAGAGCATTGTCAATGTAGATGACAACTATAATAATATCCTTGCTGATGAACTTAACATAAACTCCTGAGTCAGCAGTACATCTCTTGAAACCTAATTCAACAAGGCTTTTGTGAAGCAGTTTGTTCTATTGGAGCACTGCTTATTTGAGGCCGTAAATGGCTTTCTTGAGGTGACAGACCTTAGTTTCCTGGCCTTTAACTACGAAACCTTCTGGTTGCATCATATAGATTTCTTCATCTAGTTCTCAAAATAGAAAGGCGGTTTTGACATCTAGCACTTCAATTACCCAATCATTGAGCACCGCTAATGTAAGAACCAGTCGGATAGTTTCAAACCTTGCAACTGGTGCAAAGGTTTCTTTGTAGTCTATTCCAAAGATCTGTGTAAAGCCTTTTGCAATAAGGCGAGCTTTTACATAATTGCTAGTGTGAATGGCAAATACCCATATCCCTTTGATGGGTATACGACCTTTTGGTAATGATACCAATTTCCATACCTTTCTATCCTGTATGGACTTCATTTCATCCTTGGATGCATCATACCAAGCTTTTTGCTGATCTCGAGGTAGCTTAGCTATATCTCAGTAATGCTTTGGTAGAGTCCATTCACCATGATCCACAGCAAGTGCAAAGTGATGTCTAAGCCACTTACTGCTGTACATTTGTCCAAGATCATCATCCTTGTTAGTAGGTCTTGGATCAGAAGGTTCCTGTTACAATCCTGGATGGGATCTAGCTAACATGTGACCCAACCACAAATGGTATGGCATACATGCTAAAGCCCACTAGTGTTGGATGATGGTCTCGACGATGAGCTCAAATGATGGGTTAATGATTGTCCTGCAGGATGAGGGGAGGGTGTTGTAGGCGAACATTGAGCAGGATCCTTAGAAAAGGTGTCCTTGTGGGGAGAGGTGAACAAGTGGATTAGACTGAGGGAAGTAGTGGCCTCAGTCCTACTTATATACTGTTACAGGCATGTGCACAGACCATGCTGTGCATGAGAGGATATACTACATATGGGGAAAGTGAAGAAGCATATGCAGAGATGAAAGCCTTGTGTTTGGGGAGCGGTCTGGTCATGTGATAGGTCATGTGACAGTTCCCACAATCATGTGCGAGTACAAGTATGAAAGAAAAGTGAAAAGTAAGGTGAAGAAAGGGGTGTTTCATAACACTACCCCCCCTCTGAGGACTTGTATTCCAGACAAGATCTGAAGGAGTCTGCAACAGTAAAGTTTTCATAGGGAGTAAATAAAACATCAAAATGTTCAACTGAGATGCCACATATTTTACGAGGAGCAGCAGGGTTAAGGCGGTGGAAATTGCGGACAGCTAGCGGGGCTGTGGAAATAATAATAATGTCCGCCAATTCCCAAGTTTGATTGGACTTGCTAAACCCAACCCACTGAACCAGGTATTGAAGTTTGCATTTATGCAATCAGAAAGCTACAATGCAGTTGACTTCGAACTGTTCCTCACCATCAGCATCAATTTGCACTGCTTCCAGTTTAGGCACAGGTTGCCCAGGAAGCACAGCATGATAGAGTTTGATGCACAAAATGTTAACCATCAGATGGATGTGGATGGAAATAGGGAGACATAGTTTGACTGCATTAGGGGCAACCTCCAGAATAGAGTATGGGCCAATCCATTTTTGTGTGAGCTTCTGTGAGGCATATGGCAATGCCAAGTTCTCGGTTGAAAGCCAGACCTGCTGGCCGATTTGATACTCGGGTACTGTGGACCACTTTTTATCTGCCTGCACCTTCATTTTCTCCGCTAAATTCTTCAAGGCTTGCGCAATGTCGGCATGAGCATGGCCTGTTTCCTCCAAAAACAACCTCCCAGGCCCCTTGGCCTTCCCTTCGAACCCAACACATGGCTGATAATTACATGTAACGGAGAACAGGGTGGTGCCAGTAGCTGAAGTGAGGGAATTGTTATGTTGAAACTGCGCTAGCTTGATCCAGTCTATCCACAACTCTTGCTTTGTCATGACGTAAGTGCGGAGATATTGTTCAAGATCTCTGTTTACATGCTCTGTCTGACCATCCATTTGGGAATGATAAGCTGTGGATATTTTCTGGGGAATGCCCAGCCCTTTGCACAACTCCTTGGTAAAGTCTGATATGAACTGTGGTCCTCTATCCGAAACTATCATAGATGGGAGTCCATGTATGCATCAAACATTGTCCCTGAATATAACTGCTAAGTCTAAGGATGAAATGGTATCAAAACATGGTATCAAAACTACTTCTTTTGAGAAGTGGTCAATGATAACCGTGAGGCCATTAAAACCCTGAGAAGAAGGAGGTAGTCTGGTAATGAAATCTACAGAGAGATCTTCCCACGGGTGACAAGGGGTGCGAAGTGGAAGGAGTTTTCCTGCTGGTGCTTTTGACTTACCCTTTGTGGGGGCACACACTTGGCAGCTATCTACATAAAGTTTGGTGTCCTTTGTGACTCCGGGCCACATGTAATAATGAGAAATTAAATGCATGGTGCAGGTATGCCCCATGTGTCCAGCAGCAGGGGAATCATGAGTAAGAGAAAATAGTTCAATATGTAAAGGTTTGGGTACAAAGACTTTATTTTTGGTATTTTTGAATAATTTTTCATAGAAGAAGGAGATAGAGATTTGGTTTATAAAAAGATCTGGTGGGAGAACTGTGATGTTGGCATTGTGGTTGGTGATAGCATCTCCATGTTCAGGCCGGCGTGAGAGAGCATCTGTGTGGCCATTGATCGATCCAGGTTTGTAAACCATGCTGTAGTTGAACTCCTGTAATACCATGTGCCATCTTGCTTGACGTCCTGATAAGGTTTGTGGCTTCTTCCAATATTCCAGATTTTTGTGGTCGGTCCAAATTTCAAAGTGATCTCGACCTAAAAGGTAGTAATGGTACTCGTTTAGAGCCCTTTCACCGCAAGCAGTTCTTTATTGTAAATAGGATAATTCCACTTTGCGGAATTGAATGAATGAGATGAAAAGGCATAAGGCCGCCAATGTCCGTCTTCACATTTTACTGAAAGAACTGCCCCTGTAGCTATATCCAAGGTGTCAGTTTCTAGACGCATCTCTTGATTCCCTTTTGGGTGTGCTAACAGGGGGGTTTCTCGGAATTTACCTTTAAGTGTATCAAATGCTTGTTGTTGGCTTTGTCCCCACATGAATGGAACATCTTTCTTGGTAAGATTGTTCAGGGGTCTTGCAAGTGTGGCGAAGCCTTCAATACACCTCCTATAATAATTACATAAACCAAGGAATCCCTGAACATCCTTTAATTTAGTCAGTTTGGGCCATTCCAGGACCCCAGCCACCTTAGATGGCTGCATTTTGACACTGTCCTTGGATATTACCACTCCCAGGAAGTCTACTTTCTCTTTAGAAAGAAATATTTCTCCAGTTTTGTGTATAGGTCATTTTTGCATAACAACTGGAGGATTTCTTTGACAACTTCTTCATGTTCAGTTTTGGACTTCTTGCTAGTGAAAATGCTGAGGTCATCCAAATATTGTAGAACAATGGCGTAATGCCCATTGAAGATGTCGTTCATCATTTGTTGGAAAGTAGGGGGGGAATTTGTCATGCTGAAATACATGACTGTTGGTTCATAGGCTCCAATGGGGGTGATGAAAGTGGCTTTCCATTCATCGCCTTCTTTGATCCAAACATTGTTGTAACCCCATCGAAGATCTAGGGTGGTGAACATGTCAGCATCTTTTAACCGATCTATGAGGGAAGAGATCAGGGGTAAGGGGTATGCATTCTTGATGGTGCTCTTGTTTAAATAATGATAGTCCATGACCAATCTCTTTTTTCCATCTTTTTTAGGTATAAATAACACAGGGGACGTTTGAGGGGATTTGGAAGGACAGAGATAACCCTTCATGACTTCTTTCTTGATGAAGGTGCAAACTTCATCCATTTCAGAGTCCAAAAGCAGAATGACTCTACCCTTTTTTGGTACAAAATCAGGTTTGAGATCTATGGCATGATCTCATGGCTTGTGCAGAGGTAGCCGTTCTGCTTCTTTCTCGGAGAATACATCTAGAAAGTCATGATAGGCTTCTGGTACCTTTTCAGCCAATCCTTCCTCTATTGCCCAATGTGCTATATTTACGTGAAAAGGAAGTTGTTGGTTATAGGGTCCATCTCCCATAATTTTACCAAATTAAGTGCATGAAGGAAATGAATCATTTTGGCTACCCAATTGATTTTCAGATTGTGATGGTATAACCAGTCATAACCGATGATCATTTGGTGAGATCCGATGCGAGAAACATAAGCATCTATCACTTTGGAATGACCTGCTATTGTAATAATGATAGTGACAGCATGGGTAATTTGGCCAATAGCTCCATCAGAGCCATCTGCATTTTTTACTGAAATAGGTTTGGGAATTAAGTAAACTGGAATACTGTGGCAGTGCACATAATCTTTATCAATAAAGGTGTGAGATGCCCCTGAGTCTAGTAGGGCTTTAAGAGTACGTGATCACCAGCCAGTAGTGTTTAAAAGTCTGGTCCAGTCCGGTTTTTGACCTTCCAAATAAGGCAACCGGACCTGGACCGGACCTGGGAAGTTCCCAGGCACCAGGGACCGCAACTGGACCGATTAAAACCGGTCCTAAATGGTCTTTACATCAGTTGCAACCAGTTGTAACTGGTCCTTTGACCCCTATCCCGTGGGAATCACACTTTCCACTATAGGCATACTATGTTCTACTGATTCATAGCTCTCTATCAAGCCCCTATCCAAGTGATTTGGACCATGGGAAGCTGAGATATGAATTATTTACAAGTACATGTCAAGTGTATAAGTGTCAAAATATATCAAAGTGAAATATGGTCTAATAAATTCCAAATAAATTGCCAAAAATCAAGGAAAATCAAGGGATTTAGGTAATGTGGCTGTGCACCAGTTGCAACTGGTTGCAACCAGTCCAAACTGGTCTTTTGATTGTCCCAGAGCAAGGCAACTGCAACTGGACTGGTCGGCAACTGCAGTCCAGTCCAGTTCAGTTGCCAGTCTTTGGCAGTCTGGCAACTGGACCTTTAAACACTACCAGCCAGTGGCTTGGTTATTCATAATACTGACATCAAGGGACATCTCACTGCCAAAGTCCAAGGTAGAAGTTCTGCAAAAAGAAGTAAGGGGTTTACAATAAGAAGAAGATTTTTGTTGCCTTATGAGAGAATTAAGTACACTATTTTTTGATTCCAGTGCCACATCTGAATGGGACGCTCTCTTGGAATTGTTGCATATATTACATAATACATGAGATATTGTTGCAACAGGAAAATAATTATCAATGCAATCTACTAAGCCAATCTCGTCTGTAGGTTTATCGTCTGTGGCTATTGTATGAATGCCTAAAGTAGAGTTTTGTTCATAAGGACCCTCTTCCCTTATAAACTGTGTCCTTTTAAAGCTTTGGCTGTGTGGTGGCAGGCCTCAACTTCAAATTTGTCACAATAGTAGGCCTTAGCTTCCACTGACATGTATGAAGTTCCCACACTCTGTTGGGCTGCCTGAGCTGCAGAGGGTACATTCATAGGTGGCATGGGGAGAGGATGGGTGGAGTATGAATAGACCTGTGTTTTGTACGGGGTGCTTTCCTCTGCTTGCCAATAGCCCGTTGCCGGGTCAAATGAATATTGTTGCCTAATTGAGGTGGGAATGCTCGCTTAACCCTTTTGGAGGGGTTGGTATTGCAGTTGGGCCAGATATGCCCTTGCTTATTACAGCTGAAGCAGGTCCTTGTTTCCTGCTGGGGTGTAAAAGCCTGCTGCGCACCAATCTCCATCAAGGCTCCTCTGCCGGGTTGAGTACTGGTTGGTGTAAAATGATGTGGCGGGGATAAGGTGGATGTTGCAGGCGTGGATATGTTGGTGCAGCCTGCCATGTGGGAGCTCCTCATTCTATGGCTATCTTTTCAAACACCCTTCCATATATCTGGATAGCGGCTTTGAATAGATCAACATCCATTTCTGCCATTGGTTTGTTGATCTGGATCTGATAGTAGATCCAATAGTTGACTGCCTTTTTGAGCAGCTCTACCACTTCTCTGGACTCCACATCACTTTCCTTTTCCAAGACTTCAAATTTCTGTAAGAATAGGTCTACAGCAGTGCCTGCCTGCCATAATGCTAAGAGCTTTTTGTAACTCTTGTGTGTAAGCGTATCTATACAGAAATAGTCTTTTATTTCATTCTGGAGTCGGTTCCATGTGGGCCAAGCCTTTTCCCCACGGTAGACCCATTTTCCGTGTTTGTCCTTTTCCTTGGTGGTTTTAGCATCTAGGTACCTTTCCATGGTGAGTTGGGCAAAGCCCTTGGCTTTGTCCTCTAGGCATGAGAGAACGGTGGTGCTACAGATTTTATCCAACTTCCATGTTTGGGCCAAGACACAAAGGTGAATCTTGATCCACCAAAATCTCCACTTTGTTTTATCACCGTCCCAGTTGCCTGGGTCCAGGATCTTCTTGGTTATGCTGCTCTTGTTTTCTAACGTCATATCAGTGATCCACACCACTAAGTCTTCCATCATAGTCATCTTGATAGATCCTTACTAAGCGGTATCTATCTTCCAACCACTTTCTGGAGATCTGCTTGATTATCTTCCTTAGTTGGTAATGCTTTGATTGTGTGAAGTACCTATATCTTCTTCAGCAATATATCATAAACTGGTAGGTAGGACCCTTAATTTTGGGTGTGAGAACAGCGGGGTAGTAATACATAATAAAGCATTGGCATCAGCCAATACCCTAAAAGTGCGGGTATGAAGAAAGTTGTATTGTATGGGAAGTGCTGCAGGCGAAAGCATGTGACATCACAGGTAATCACGCAAACCTGGGGACCAGATGTATCATATATCCCTATACACTGTGTCGACAAGCACACAGAACCGCCCCTAGTGCACTATGGGGGATAGCAACTTTATTCTTATTTATAACGCTGAATGAGTGTATTACTAGCATGGGCTGAGTGCTATTCTCAAGAGGGTAAGCAGCTCCAAGCTTGGGTTTGTATCCAACAGTAGCGACAATAAGTCTAATCCAAGTGTTATGATCCTGGACAGGATCTAGCTAACACATGACCCAACCACAAATGGTATGGCATACATGCTGAAGTCCACCAGAGTTGGATGATGGTCTCGATGATGAGCTCAAACAATGGGTTAATGATTGTCCTGCAGGACGAGGGGAGGGTGTTGTAGGTCAACATTGAGCAGGATCCTTAGAACAGGCCTCCTTGTGGGGAGAGGTGAATAAGTGGATTAGACTGAGGGAAGTAGTTGCCTCAGTCCTACTTATATACTGTTATAGGCATGTGTACAGACCATGCTGTGTGTGAGAGGATATACTACATATGGGTAAAGTGAAGAAGCATCGGTGGGAAAGTTCCCATGATGCTGGGAAAAAGAAGTAAGAAGATGCAGAGATGAAAGCCTCGTTTTCGGGAAGCAGTCCGGTCATGTGATAGGTCATGTGACAGTTCCCACGATCACGTGTGAGTACAAGTATAAAAGAAAAGTGAAAAGTAAGGTGAAGAAAGGGGCGTTTCATAACAGTTCCAGATCAACTTCCATGTGTGGTTGTTCAGAAGTCTGTAACTCCTCCTGAATTGGATCAAGTCCTTGATTAAGATCTCTCAGAATTAGTGTTGGCGGATGATTGCCATAAGTGTTATCCGGTACAACCCGAGGTTGCGGAATATGATTTAATAGTAGACTTTCAGAAAGGGGAGAAGTAAGTGACATGCACATTCAGATGACCTATTGTGGGACTGTCATAGGCATGTGAACATGGATTACTCATTTGTCAATGCCCTTACCCACAACATGGCGAACATTTTGAGGGTCATAAGTTTTTATGACATCAACTGCTCCTACATGAAGAAGCTCTGAGCTTGGCTCAGCCACAATAAGTTCATCTGGCCCCCCTCAAGTGTGGACATTATGCCTGGAATCGGGATGTGGCATGTGCATGGACATCAGTCAGCATGCTTCACTCGGTATGCGCCACTTTTTATTCCTGGGCAGGATGGATCGATGGAGAGATCATTGAGACCCTGTGGTCTAATTTGAACATCATATCTGGGTCCACTCAAGAAATGTCTTCCCCCCACCGGCAAGAGCTACTCAATTTCCAAATAAATGACTCCAATTTTATGAAAATGATCTGAATGTGTAAGTACAGCCTCCAATTCTGATATCTGACTCAGCCTAACCCATCTACACCAGCCAGAAGTTTATCCAGGAAGCTCAAGGCCACTCGGAAATCCTTGGCATTGGCCCGAGGGACATTCTATGACCTGGATGCTGGAGTTGCTGAGATTCAGAGACAAGAGTAGTTGGCACAAGAGCAGAGAGCTATGTGGAGATGCATTGGTAATCCATTGGCAATGGATATATTTGAAGTCCAACTTGAGAAAGGTTGGTGAGAAGATGCAATGAGAGCTTTGGCTGATGCTTGTCTGATTATAGTCCCCACTGTACAAGCCTTCAAGATGGAAATGCTGGATGATATGACTCAGATGCTGGGTGTGCACTGTAGAGCCATGACATGGCTGTCGAAGGGACTGAAAATTGAGGAGGCTCAGATATCACTCAGAAAAGATATAAGTATAAGGTGGGTTGGATCCTGGGGCACTGAGCTCCAACGGCTGGCTATCACTCGCTGAGCTGATTGGCTGGCTACTAGGGAATACCATGGGTATGGGTAACCCTCAAGGGTACCAGGTAGGGGTATGTGGTGGGTAAGGGTATGGGTTGGGCTTGTTGATACCCTTACCCATACCCTTACCCATACCCACACCCACTTGGTGGGTACCATAGTTATCTATGATTGACTTTGGATTTTTTAAATGTGTGTAATTGACATATAAGTTAAACTGACACCAGAAATTGTGCTTGAGTATGTGGGTAC
>JBBPQT010000265.1:0-20314 GCA_038092715.1 Boletus smithii | reverse complement strand
CGATCAATGACAGACCAGGTTTTCAATGTACCCGTCGTATTGAACTCTGAGGTACCAAGCCTGGTTTGGAGTCCACGAGTCAGCGAGAAATTTTGAGTTAGTGAAAAACCCTTTGAGAGCTCACATCGTCGTATACACCGTGGGGTCTTCTTCCCTTGCCTTGAATGATGCAACCCCCTCTTCTGGCCAAGGAACGACATGGCAAGTATGCTTGTTATAAAAGATCTGTAACGCTTCCTGGTACTCTTTCGACGATGTCGTGCCCTCTCTCTCGTGCTTCCTAACCAAGTCCTGGAATTCTTGTGGGAACCTGCTCAAATGTTGAAGCATACTCTCTTGCCAAAGCGCTGTAGACGCGGGGGCGTTTGCAATAATGAGACGACGAAGCCCCTTGGGGTGGCGCGTGGACGCATAATCTGCAGCAAGCATACCACCCCACGAGTGTCCTAGCAAGTCGAAATTGCTCTCGATCCCAAGCTTCGTCAGGAGGTTATCGAGCTCATTCATGAAGAGCTCGACCGTCCAGAACTCCTTTGGCTTGTGAGGAAGATGAGTGGATGCTCCACTGCCGATCTGGTCGTAAAAGACGATGGGGATGGCATGGGTGGTGTAGATCTCGGTGTGGGAGATCAAATAGAGATGGGACATGCCTGGTCCGCCATGAAGCGCGACGAGGGGTGTAACACCGGACTTGAGGTCACTTTGTACCATGTTTTGTATGTCTCGTCGTCGACTTTGAAGTCGACCGTCCCTGTAATTTCGGCCATTGCGAGGCTGCAATCCAGGGGAACGGAATCTCACGAAGCAGGCTGTGTTCACGTCGGCATCTTGCGAATCTTCTCGGTCCCGAGTAATCGCTCTAGAGCGACTCATCCCTAGGTCAACTTGCGTCAGCATGACTTCCTCCGAAGCGGGTTGACTCGCTCGGACGTTGGCTCCTAGGCATAGCCTAGCTTCTCCCGCCTATAAAATGTAGCAAAGAGTAACGATGCTAGGCAGACATTCATTCGTTCAATTTTCCAATCAGAGGTATGGCGACACTGAGGAGAAGTCATGCTCCAGTGCCTTTGGGTGCTCAAGTTGAAAAGACAGTGTGGGAGAGGTCACGGGTAAGTGTTCACAGATACGATGGAAAACACTTACACTTGCACGTCGGTAGCCGGGAAAGCCGAGACGCAGGCGATCGGACAGACCTCCTTTGACACACGATCCCGGATGGAATTGGGACGGGACGCGAATCTTGTTCGGTGAAGCTACCCTCGTTCCCGATGCTGAGGAAGATTGTGGGGTTCAAACACAACTTTGGGAAGACTCGCATTCTTTAATGCTGTCTGGAAGAACACAGGCAACTCTGTCACTCCTTGACGTTGCACGATATCAGGTGACGAAGAGATGTAGCAAAGGTAGGACCAATATTAACCCCATACGTTGTGGCACTTCTCAGCATCTATTGAATTGCAGCGAGATCTGGTCCTGACGATTTCGAGGTTATAAGAATTCCCAAGGTAGTGCCCATTTCGGAGGAACCTGATCTTTGGGATAGTTGGCAGTTGGGCGAATGGGAGAAACTAGATACGCTGGGTTTCAAGAGAACGTATTCCGAGGCTGCTCAGGGTTTCGTTGAAGGGAAAGAATCTCCGAACACGCCAGGTTGCTCTCGATTTGAACCGAGTCGCACCGAGGACGATTCTTGGGAATACCTATAGGTTTCAATAGTTAGAGCACCTTGACCGAAAAAGTTACTAGAGTCTACTAGTAAGAGTTGTTCAATGGGCGATTACGTAATACATTGTTCATACAAGCCAGGCAAAAGTTCAGTTCAGTTTCAGTTGATATGAGTTCGACCAAGCCCGCAAGTTCCTCCAAGTCCTCACCACAGATAGCCACAAAACCAGCCAAGTCAACGCTTGGTGCGCCTTCCCAACTTTCACAGTCGAGTCGCAAAGGGAAGCGGGCATGGAGAAAGAACATCGATATCCAGCCTGTCGAGGAAGGGTTGGAAAGCCTTCGAGCGGAGGAACGGGTTGTTGGGTGAGCTAGATCACGAGAAGTGCTCGCATGCTAATGTGCCGTTGTCACGCAGCTCGATATTACAAAAACAGACCGACGATCAACTGTTCGTAGTCGATACCAAGGGCGATGACCAAGGTGCGTTCGATCGCCCATTTCTCAAAAAAATCATTTCAGAACCCCAAGCGTTTTTCTCCCAGTTCGAAAATCGTTGCCTCGATACTCGAAACTTCAACTGACGTCCACTAAAATTCTCTCGCAACGCTCTGCTGTGCCTGCCATCTTATCACGCGCAACAAAACCACTTGGAACGAAAATTTCCTGTGCAGACAAAGAGAGACTGTTACGGATCGCGAAGCGTCCGCGGAAAGGGCCGTTCAATGCCATCATGGATCCGACCGAATTCGGCGCGGGGAGCGCTGCCATCGAGGTCTCGTATGCCGTCAAACACAGTGGGGGGCGTGATCTGTGGGATGAGCCAGCTGTCGAAAAGATTGTACCAGATGGTCTAGAGACTGTTCAAAAGCGCATGATCAAGGTAGGGTATCCGTATCCCCGTGGGCGATCATGTCGTGCGTTTCACTCATCTGTGTGATGACAGAAACCCAAGCTCGGTCACCCGCGAGATGTGATCGACGTGCCTGCAGTAGTTGTTCCTCACCCAGGTGCCTCTTATAATCCCCCAGTACAGGCTCACGAAGAACTCCTCATGGAAGCTTACAAAGTCGAGCAACGGAGACAAGACGAAGCTGATCGTCTTTGGGGGGTCCAAAAAAAAATCGAGCAAGCGCGTGCATTTGCTACAAACGACGTTTCGGAGGATGTCCCTGCTGGGATGACCATTGACGAGATCAAGGACGATGGAGAGACGATCAACAATACACAGGCCGTAGTATCCAAAAGATTGCCTGCGAGGAAAACCAAACAACAGCGTACTCGCATGGCGAAGCAGAAAGCAGAGGTTCGCTTCTGAGACGACCGTTGGTTGGGACAGTTGACTAACGGAATAGCTAACCACAGAAACATGCACTGGCTGAGAAAGCCCTTCGAAAACGCCTCTTCAACTCGATCAATCAGGTCAAAGGGCTCCGTTCTGAACTCTCCAAGCTTGCCGATACCCACCAACAAGCTCGCTTAGCACGACAGCTTGCGCTTCGGCTGAAGGTACGAAAAGGCCTAGCTGGCCAACGACTCGGAAAGCATCGAGTTCCCGAAAACGAGATTGAGGTACAGATTGGCGAGGATCTGAGCGAGAACCTCAGGAATCTCAAGGTAGGTCATTGGTGATTATAGATGACCTTTATTGACACTGCGTTTAACAGCCTGAAGGAAATTTGTTCCGCGATCGTTTTGTAAGTCTTCAGCAACGCGCATTAATCGAGCCACGAGTTCCTGTACTGTAAGTACTAGTTTCCTCGCCCTGTGAGCTCATGTTGAGGGACAAATTCGCAGGCCGACGAAGCGCAAAGCAAAGCCAAAGGAGTACGAAAAGCATGCATGGAAGCGTTTCGAGTAGTTACACCGACTACCTACACATCCTTTGCATAAAAGATTCAGTGAACTTTCAGCTGAGCCCTTTTCAATGTTGGCAGAGATCAGTCTGTAGATTTGTCGGCTTGGAACAAAAATACAACCTGACTACTGATGAAAGATAAAAACTTATGGACACTGTGGGAGTTGAACCCACGACCTCACGCAATCTTCAATGCGAAGCGTGCGCGCTACCAACTGTGCCAAGTGCCCGTAACAAATAAAGGAATTGGGCGGAGCATCACACGATTTGACATCCGACGCTCCTAACGCTCATTGATCTCAAGCGATTCGTTGGATCGTCACCAGCATGATGGACGTCGACCCGATTGATTCTGAAATTCCCAACCAATACACGACACAACAGCCCCGACGACGACTCGCACGGCCCGTGGACGATGCCCATCCATTTGACCTCGACGCCTACATCGCCAGCTACACCGGTAAGACTACCTTGACGCTCAAAAGTGACACTTATGGATCGTGTACAGGTCGCACTGCCGTAGACAGACTTCTCACCATCATCGCCTCCTGTCCCGCCATCGCCTCACAAGCACTGAAACTCGCGTTCAACCACCTCTATCGTTTGCGCGATCCGTTGCTCGTGCAGGCTGCCTTGTCGGCGTACGCGAGTGCCACGACGTTGCCTGAGGGCCAGGGGTTACCCCCCGCAAGTGAAGTCGTGGACGTGGATACCGCCTGGATCGAGGAAGTGACCAAGAAGAATGTCGCGGAGCGGACGAAACTAGATGTCGAGCTCAAGGCGTATACGAACAACATGATCAAGGAGAGTATACGGGTGCGTATGACGAGTTTGCTTGCTCGTCTGTGTGTGCCAAAGCGACGGTCGTTGACGGTGAAACAGATGGCGCATAGAGATCTTGGAGAGCATCATCGTGCCACTGGCGATTTCGCCTCGGCATTAAAACATTTGACGAAATCGCGCGAATTTTGTTCGACGAGTCAGCATGTACTAGACATGTGTCTTTCCGTTCTGGAGGTACGTCGGGACCACCCAAGGTTCGCCGAGTCCATGGAGATGATCTATCGTGCTTGCAGCTTGTGATCGAGCAGCGCAACTATACACACATATCATCTTATGTATATAAAGCGGACGGTGCTTTGGAAAGTACAGCTGCTCCAACTGCTGCTGCTAGTACTGAGAGCGGCGCGATCCCCGCCTCGGCTCAACCCACGACCAAAAAAGCGAGCCCGGAGCGCGAGCAGGTGCAGTCAAAGCTCGATTTCGCCATGGCTCTATCGCATCTTGGACAGGGTAATTACGAGAAGGCGGCCTCGTTATTCTTGCGACTCGGCCCTCCATCCCAACTTGGTGACTGGGTTGGCAAGGTGGGGACCAGCCCTGAAGGTTGTACAATGACTGAAGATGTCATACAGCTCGTCGCTTCCGGTGATATTGCCGTCTACGGCACGCTGTGTGCTCTTGCAAGCCTGTCACGCTCTGCCATAAAGGCGCAGCTCCTCCAAAACCCCGTTTTCTCCGCATATATAGAACAAGAACCATACATTCGTGACCTCATACAAGCATACATGTCCAGTGATTTCAAAACAACGCTCGAGATCCTCTCCAGATATTCGGTGAGATCCCCTTTTTTCTTATCTCGACTGACATATCGTGACATTGTTCGGATAGACAAGACATTACATAGACATACACCTAGGCGTCCACGTGAACGATGTCACTCAACATTTGAGGCACACAGCCATCGTACTCTACTTCCAACCGTTCGAGACGATCCGCCTTGACCGTATGGCATCGGCGTTTGGTTGGAGTATCGAGGAAGTTGAACGGGAAGTAGTCGCACTTATTCAAAGTGACCAAATTCAGGGACGCGTGGATAGCCAGAACAAGGTGACGATTCATCGATCACAGTACGAAGCTAGCTTGCGTGATTTATCCCCTCTCTTCATAGATCTTGAAGGCAAACAAGACGGACCATCGCGCAGAACTCTTTGCGCGCGCCTTGAAGGCGGCGTCGGATATCCAGGGCACAAATCGTAAATTGTTGTTGCGACTGAGACTGTGAGCCCAAGAATAACCTCACTATTTCATTTCGGCGGACATTGACCAGTTTGTTTTGTG
Source organism: Boletus smithii (assembly GCA_038092715.1). Taxonomy (NCBI): domain Eukaryota; kingdom Fungi; phylum Basidiomycota; class Agaricomycetes; order Boletales; family Boletaceae; genus Boletus; species Boletus smithii. Next base: position 14,670 of record JBBPQT010000265.1, on the reverse strand, counting down.
CAGACAACAAGCAGACTTGGTCGTCAGGAGTCCCAAGTCGAAACGGGATCAAACCCAGAATCTCCTCGAGTCATTGGTGGTCATGGGAGACCTGAGCTGACATGGAAACGCTACTTATCATATAGCACAACACGGAGATACGGACGAGAGCCGTATATTTGCGAGTGCGAGCAGTGAGATAGAACAAATGTATAAATTACAGCTACGAGTCCCCGAAATACTCGTTCACCAGTGCCTCTTTCTGTAGTTTGAGTAGCACACCCTCCATTTCCTCCCTTGTCGGCATTTTTGGTGGAAGGAGGTCCTCTGGGGAGAGGAATGATATGTACGACGCTGCCAGCTGGGCGTGGGCTTGCATCGAGTTTGGTGCAGGTGAAGGTATGACAGGCTGTTGGGCCAAGTCTGTCTTTGATCGTTTGGTGTTTTCGGGTGGTGGGTCATCCTCGTTCGTCATGCTGACATCGCCATCGGCTTTTCGCTTTGCACCGATGGTCGTCGATGATGCATCAGAAGACGGTGGATCAGACGGAGCAGCGGATGCAGACTGTCTTGGACCGCGAGGAATGTCGGGTATGGGATCGTCCGCCGGGATCTCAAGCACCTCCTGAATCCGTAGATGTGCCTCCCGCCACTCCGCCTCCTCCGCCTCCTGCTCATACTCTATCAACTCATTCCCCGACTGTGTCTCGTCCAAATCTCCGAAGTAGGCTGGTCCTTGGTGCATAAACTTTTTGTAATAAGCCAAGGCTTGGTTTTCTTCCTCTTCCTCCTTCTTTCGACTTTCGAAGAGTTCGCGCACGCCGGGGAGTTCTTTGGCGCGACCAAAGTACCTAGTCGATCATGAACGGTTGAGCGGGATGAAGAGAGGAGATAAGAAGAGACTGACTTGTATCCTTTGGTACCGGGTACTTCCTTGCCGTCGTCGTCGAGCATGGCGACGTTCCGTCTGTAATTCGCACCTCCGAGAGCGATGATTTGGTTCTCCCAATGTCGCTTTTCGCGCAACAACTTGTTGATCTCGTCGTTCAAGTCTCGCACCTCATAGTCGGTCAGACCGGCTGCAACAATGGAAACAAAACAAAACATTGAGGGGTAAGTGGATGTGCCGAAACCGAGGGTGCGTACAATCCTGGATCTTGGACACCTTTCTGCTGATCTCGCGTAGGATCTCGCCTCGCCAGCGCTCACATTCACGCAGGCTTTTGCATGCGCTGGCCATCTTGGGTCGTTTGTCACCACGGGTACCGAGGCCCAGCTCTGCCGCTTGGGCTTCGCGGAAGCGATAGAGCATGGACTGCGCCTTTTCTTCATTACGCGCCTATAGAAAATTGTTAGTATACTTTTGTCCCTTGAATAAGATATAGGCGTGCCATGGTTGTGTAGTGGAGGTATGTGACGAAGGTGTGGTTGGATGATCTGACATTTGTTTGGCAAGAGCTTTAGAAACAAACAATCCCACGTGGCTCAATCCGACGGCCGAGCTCCAGCATCATCATTATCACTGTTATCAAGTCATCAACGCCTGTACAATGTCGCCTCAATTCTCGGAAGAAGACATTGAAGAAGAACAAATTCATTTCTCAAACGTCGTCGCCACGTTCCAACAATACGCCCAGCACTCGGTAATAGACCTCGTACTAACTTCAAATTATGGACACACGACTGACTGCGAGAGTCCATCACTCACAGCTGACCGCCAACAATCGCCGCCGAAAAGACCTCTACACGCTTCCCCATGCCGACAAGGCACTGCTCGATTCGGTAGGCTACAGACGTAAACTCCAAGAGATCGACACAGCCATCCTCACCAACGCTGACTTTCTGAATAAAATCGTCGCCAATCCGGAAATATTTGGACATAATATGACTGTGGGAGAGGATGGCTGCGTGGAGAAGGACGTGTCATTGGAGCGTCCTTTGAAACGTTCCACGGGATTAGGTGGACAAGGTAGGCTTAATTCGGGAGTGGATGGCATTTTCAGGTCTTCTTCCATGTTCTTTTTTTTTGAGGTCAATACGAATCGCGCTCGCACGGACACTCGCACGGGCACCCCCACGATGCGAAAACAACGGATCCTAGGAAACAACAGGGACAGGCAAAGTACAAAGCCACGGACTTTGACATGGACAAGTTGAGAAGCACGCTCAAACAATTTGTTCGCGATTGGAGTGAAGACGTGCGTGTTTCCGTGATTCAACGTTTGTTCGCCGTCCGTCACATCGATGCGCCACCAGGGGAAAGCCGAGCGTGATTTATGTTACGAGCCGATGAAAAAGGCGCTCGAGGAATGTTTCGAGGGTCGAGACAGGTTACATTTTGACTTTTTAGTGAGATTAAACGTGGCTGTTGACGTAAAGCTTTCAGGCGAACGATCCGAGTCCTCGTCCCCGGAGCGGGTCTGGGAAGATTGGCATATGACATAGCGAAGCTTGGTTATACATTACTGTCCAAACTCGACATACGACACTGACCCCGATCGTCAGGTTTCGCTTGTCAAGGAAACGAATTCTCTCATTACATGCTCCTCTCCTCGTACCTTATCCTCAACAAGTACGCTTCCGACCTTACTACTACAACCGACTCCGCCTAACCCATACCCAAGGACCGAGTCGATCGGGGAACACACCATATACCCATACATCCACTCATTTTCGAATATTCCTTCCAAAGACGCGCTGCTTCGACCCGTAAACATCCCCGACGTCCTCCCGTCTGATCTACCTCCCGGATCCGATTTTTCCTTGGTAGCTGGTACGCGCTCACCTCTCTTCAGTCTTGTTTCATCCTTACGCTTTAGCTCTACGCCAGGCGACTTTGAGGAGATATATGGCGCTGAAGACACGAATGAGAGCGAACCACACGCTGGACAATGGGATGCCGTGCTCACCTGCTTCTTCATCGACACCGTAAGGCTCCTCTTGACTCGTCCCGAATGACACCATATAGTGGCACTCATCTCTTGATCACAGGCCAAGAACTTCGTGAATTACCTTCGTGTCATTCATCGCATCCTGGCTCCAGGTGGTGTTTGGATCAATCTCGGTAGGTTTTTCCCTTCCTTGAATGGCCCGACCTTGGTTCGTTCGAGCGCGCCCCTGCATTCTAGGCCCATTATTATGGCACTTTGAAAACAACAACACCAACGACCCGTCGATAGAGTTGGATTTAGAAGAGGTAAAAGCGTTGGTGCACAAGATGGGTTTTCGGCTGAGTGTGAGTCTCTTTTCTCCCCTGGGGGTTCATTTCTATCGATACAATGTGCATGATTTGATGGATTGTTATCGTCGGTATTAGGACGAGCGAACGATCGAGACGAGTTATACGAGCAATGATCAATCTATGCTCGGATATGTTTACAAGGCTGCGTTTTGGAAAGCGACAAAGGCGTCAGCTGAGTGATCGGTCAGACCATGGGCGAAGTATAGAACGCGGATTATCCGTATATATATGCATGCATGCCTCAAGGCACCTGAAATAGAAGTTCGATAGCATGTTCGACAGCAGTTACAGACAATATAAAGGACAATATAAAGGCTAGGCACCGAGATGGATATAAAGAATGCGTTGGTCAAACGATATATCCGTCAATTTCTTCATTGTCTTGTGTAGCGCGAACGCTGCACGGGTATGATCCAGACGATCCGACTCGTCCACCATGTGTTTATAAAACATCGACGTGATCTTGTTGATATGACCATCGTCCACCGCCCACATCCTCCCAATGACAGAACGAAATCCAGCAAACTGCATCGCAGACACGAGATGATCACCTCGTCCGGACTCCCTTCGTCTCCAACAGTCGTATGGCAGGCGGAAAGGTACGCAAACTGAGGGTTCTCCAACTCACACTGGATGATGCGTTGAATCGTAAAGTGTCCATCGTGGAGTGCAAACGCGGACTTTGCTCGAAGACGTTGACCGATCTCGGTGCCCTGGTGGACGAAGCACTAGTGCTTCTCGGTCCAGGACAATGGCCTCATCGAGATCCTTCATCTCCGCAAACTGGTTATACCGGGTGGAAAGACGAACTGCAAGGTTGTTCAAAGAAATCGACCGATCCGGGTGCCCCGGACCCCGGTGGGCGAAGCGCCAGTTCTCGGTCGAGAGCAATGGCCTCGTCGAGGTCATCCATTCCTCCGAGTTGGTTGTATTGTGTGGAGAGAGTAATTGCAAGGATGTTTAAGGATGTCGGTCGATTCGGGTGCCCCGGTGGGCAAAGAGCCAGTGCTTCTCAATTGAGGACAATGGCCTCATCGAGGTCCTCGAGTGCCCCTAGCCGGTTGTAGCGAGTGGAGAGATCATCTGCAAGGTTATTCAAAGGAATTGGGCGCCCCAGGGAAGAAGCGCCAGTGCATCCCGATCGAGGGCAATGGCCGCATTGAGGTCCACCATCGCCCCGAGCTGGTTGTAACGGTCACTGAGATGAATTGCAAGACAAATCAAAACGCTTAAGGTACCCCGGTGGGCAGAGTTCCAGTGCCATTCACGGATGATCAAGAACGATTGCATTGTCGATGTAACGGGCCCTCCCACCTCCTTGTTCAAACCCGGAGAAAAGGGAATGCGCCGGTGAATGCAACTGTTCAACTGGCAAGTATATGATTATTTTACTACACTGCGCGCCAACAGAAAGACAAAAGTACCTTTTGAATCCATGTGGGCCAACCGAACTGAATTCAGCATGGCGGTATGGAAAAGGCTCGAACATTGTTCGCGCACGCCAAGACCAAAAAGGTCATGACACTGCACTTCAGCCGCCGCATGAACTCTTTCAGTTCGGCGAAATCTAACCCACCTGTCGAACGACTGTCTGCACCCTCCCAGTGAACTACTTCGCTCTCTTGGAAACTTTTCCTCGTCCAGCACATTCGGTTGCCTTGCACCTGTCAGGACGCGGGAGATTCAGAAGCGGGATGGAATGTTCTGAGACAGGGGACTCACTAGAACACGTCACCAAACTGGGACGAAAAATCAAAGCAAAAGCGTCGCGCACACTTGCTGACCTGTAAGAGAGAAATCACGCCGTCCCGGAATCGACAAGTTGCCAATTCTTCGTCATGGAGACCCTTTTCTTCCGAGGCACGGCTAAATGGCAAGAACAGATCCTTGGCGTCTCCGTTGGTCGCTTCAGCTCGTATCAGTCTCTCGTAGTTTGGTGTTGACTTCAAGGACTTGGGATCACATGAATTGGTGGCCCTGTGCGACAACTTGCGATTGTCAGAAACCCGATGTGCAGTGGGACGCTGTGACCAGACCACTTGATAAGAGTCAGAACGGTGACTGTCTTCTGATCTCAAAGGTCTGGTTTGGGGAGGACTCGGACTGTAGCCATTTGGAAAAAAGGTAGCGGGGATTTGTGGAAAACACCGCACTGCTCAGTTTCATTTGAGACAGCGAGTCCGACTCGTCATTCTTACAACATCCAAAGAGAAGATGTGTCTCCCGGCCCAGGCTTGCAGTATTGATCCGAATCTATTGCAATTTCCCTTATCAACCAACACTTTGCAGCTAAGAACGGCCCAAGTGGTTGGACTCGCGACGTTTTCACCTACCACCCGAGTTGCGCACGAAATAGGACAAGAACGTCAAAGTTCAGGTTGATTCTGTATCCACCGTTCCGGCGTCAGTGACAATGGAGCAGACAGACAGACCAAAAAAAATGCACCTGCGTCGTTCATGAATATCCCCTTTTTCTAAAAATCAAAAATCATTCTTCTTGACCCCGGGCATGTACCTGACCCTTAGCCACCTTTCCTCCCTCTCCCGCCATCCCTGCCATCATCTCCCGCTTCATCTCCCTCAATCGTTTACTCCGCCGAATCCCAAACCCATCCTCAAACACCCACCTCACCTCTTCCAAACTCAACCCGGCCGTCTCTGGGAAATAAAACACACAAAAGACGAACCCGAGAAGACAGAGGCCAGCGTAAAATCCGAACGCACCAGAGGGGGTGATTTGGGCCATGAGCGAGAGGTAGGTCGAGTTGATGATGAGGTTAGCGCTCCAGTTGGTGGCAGTTGCGAGGGAGGTACCAATGCCGCGGACTTGAGAAGAAAGGGGGTTGGGGAGCAATGACATTAGAGAGAAGGAATAGGGCACGTCAGGGGTGGAGGGATCAGCGAATCGACACAAACAAACAAACAAACAAAAAGGCATGTACCTTCGAGACCAAAAAGTTCACCCTGCTGCCAAGGCACGTTCCCCAATCCGCTTGCATACGACGCGACAAAGATGATCATCGACACCAACACGACCGCAGACCAAACTTGTGAGTAGTGTGCACCTGTGACGAGGACATTGCCCGTGTGTTCGGTCATGACTAGGAGAAGATCAACATGATAGGACCGAGCCCAAGTACAGTTAGATGCGCACAGTGGAATGCAACGGCGGCCAAAGTCAACCCGACGACCATTCCAGGGGCAGACCACAACATGATCCGTCTCCGACCCACGATATCGATCCACCTACAAAGATACCTAAGCACAGTCACGGTAAGGTTTGGGCCCAAAAACAAACTTGAGCGCAATCAGCGTAAACATAAAGTTTGTCCCGGAAATGATGAGTCCAACCGCCGTCGGTTGATTAAACCCAATCTCCTGAAAGAGCGACGCCGAATAATACATGAGCGTATTAAATCCACACAGTTGCTGAAACGCCTGCATGCCACAAGCAACAACTTTTTTGACAATGCGGTAAGATGTGACATAGGTTTAGTAAGAACTCAACGAACGCAGCGCAGGTATGAAAACGTACTCAATGCACGACGGTTAGCTGGGATCCAGAGCATCGAACCGAGTCGTTCCCAAAAGGTGGTCGAGTTGGCGATCTCGACGCTTTGTCGAACGGTCGCATGGAGGACGCTGAGCTAGAATATCAAAGAGTCAGCTCCGAGTACAAGCGATTCCCTGGGTCGTATACCTTGCGCTCAACTTGTTCCGGGGTAGCTGTCGCGTACACACGAGCAAGCACCCTATAGGCGGCTTTCATATTCCCTCTCCGTACCAGAATACGTGCTGTCCCGACAAGCCCACATCCATGCGTCAGCGCGATGCACATGATCCACTGCAAGCTACCAAACGCTCACGCGATTCAGGTAGGAACCACAATACGACGAATTGTAGTGCAGCGGGTACTGTGCTCAATCCGACCATCCACCGCCAACCACCGTTTATGGTGGCAAAACCAGCGTCGATACCATAGGCAATGACTTGTCCGAGGGTGATCATGACAACGTTTAGAACCACCATTCGGCCTCGGAGACGCGTAGGGGAGAGTTCTTGTATGTAGAGTGGAGCTATGCAGGATGCGAGGCCTACGCCGATTCCGATCAAGAAACGGCCTCCGATCTGGGACGAGGGAAGAGATGGGTATGAAGTACGAGACGTAACGAAGCGAGGGTTGCTTACCATACTCCATACGGTATGACACACAGCTTGTCCGATGGCACCACCAATGAAGATGACATCTGCAATACCGAGAACGAATCGGCGACCTGTCCAGTCTGACATGGCACCTGCAACGAGACCACCCAGTAGAGCGCCCAACGTTGTCGCCGAGGTGATGAATTCCTGTAGTGTAGAACACCAACTGAACTCAGCATCACATGCAACCTGGAGGATCCATCCAAAACACTCTCACCTCTTGGCCTTTTGAGAGCACACTTGGCCCCAGATCGCTCTTGATCGTCACGAGTGCACCAGAGATGACACCGGTATCGTAGCCTAAGAGCATGAAAAAGTCATCAACGAATATCACACGCCTCTAAAATCGTCCGCCTTGAACCTACCAAAGAGCAAACCCGAGATGGTGCAACAGCAAACGAGAAGCCAAACGAACCACGTCGTCTGCTCCTCACCTTCGATCGTAACCGCATACTCTGATATCTCGCCTATCGCCGCACACTGAACAATCTCCTCAAAGGCCTCTCGGTTTGGGTCCGAGTCGGGGTGCGCCGAGTGTTTCTCGTCGGCGTTTCCTGGTGACGCGGGTGAGTGCACATTTTTGCATTCTTCTGGGAGCATCGGTGACGAATCGGTGTGGTATGGAAACTACAGGTCGTCAGCAACGTACTTTTATAACTGGGTGTGGTATAAGTATATCCTTAACGGAGCTTCGGATGACCGTACGTCACCAGTTGGGGTTTCATAAATTCATATGCCAGCAGCGATCCAGCTGCCAGCAAGTTCAAGATCCTAACTTGTATTATGCTGCCACCGGCCCATCAGTATGTTGTATGTCAACTTGGCACTGAGACAACCGGTGACTGAGCGCACAAAAGATAACATCGGGTGTTTGCGTGGAGGGAGCGTAGCTACAGTTTACCGTGTACGCGGAAAGAAAAGGAAGAGCGCGATGGCACCGGTACCGTCAACCGTTGGTCCGATCATATCGGGTGGTATGTAGCACACGACGCCATCCAGAATCTGAGGATGACGTGAAGTGAGCAGTGAGGATTGTCCAGTCAGGGGCTGTCAATGTGGTGGAACGGCGGGCGTGACAGTTTGCCGTTCGGCTGCCTTCAGTACAGTTCAATCTCCGCTCGATTCTCAGAAGCAGCGAGCTCGGTTCGCTCGGCTAACTGCGAACTTTAAATTGTAAGGGCTTCTAAGACTGCCATCATGCGTGGCATGATGTTGGATGTGGCGTTTCCAACTTCCCAGGATGTGGCACGACCGGGTGGAGGACATGTCAATGGGATGACGGGGGCGAGCGATAGCGAGGTGAGGACACGAGGGTGGGGGACAAACACGAACGCGAACAAATACAAACATGAACGGGATGTTCGGAAAGTTCAATTCCGTGACTTTTTGTGGGAATCAGTGCTTGACAATTGTTACAGTAACTTACGACCTACTATCAACGTTTCAACTCTCGCCGTCACTTCTCAACTAATTCTACCTTACAAGTCCACGACTGTCAATCCATGCTACGTAGGAGCCATATGGACGACAGGGTGCGATAGAACTTGATTTGGTGGCAACAGAGATCTGCTGATTAGTGTTTCCGGGAGTAGGCTGTGCTTTCGAACGCAACGTTGGTAACCCCGAACAAAAAAACGGCTGCCAATGCGAAGGTCTATCCAATTCATTAGATCAATACAACGATGTAGCAACTAAACTGTGTAGGATGATTACATGCACACAGATCGACTACATCGACGACTCACCTAGGAAAAGTGCCCAACGTCAAGGGCATCACAGCACAAAAATCATCGCGTCCCGATCGTCCGCCAAGAGCCTCGCGTACTCCAAACATAGTCGATAGACGTACACTGTTCATCAAATCAGCCCATTCCAAAACCACACGATCGAAAGAAGCTGCACGAACCTTCCATGTCGATCCTCCGTCCAAGGGTATGTTTCCATTGTTTGCCAGCCCTCGCAATCTGTCGCAGTTGCCCGTCTCTCTCCCTCCTGACCGCTTCCCAGTCAGCCGGTTTCTGCACCGTCACGTTCGCTGCGGCCATCGTCGATGCCGACGGCCCGGAGAAATACGCATGAATGTTATAAATCTCCGAATACGATGACGAGAGGGGTATATAATGCAACCTCGATCACAGGTCAATCCACGACGCGAACCAAATAAAATTGACACAACATACCACGGTTGTATCCAACCTGAATAATACTCCTTGTACACCGTCGACTTGAGCACGACACTATCTGACGCCATCAACGCCATGAAGCGTCCCGAATAAGACATGCCATCCAGATCGACGAGGTATTTGTACGACCAGTGTTTGCCCAGTGGCACCATATCCGCAAAACGGTGGACTTTGCGCAGCTCGGTTTCACCACCAGGGTAGCTCCCAACGGCGTTAACGAACGCCACGTCCATGATGTCATTATTAACGTCTTTGGCGGGGACCGTGGTTGAAATGAAAGCGTCAGGCCGCAAAGGCGAGGCATGCACGATCATCGCATCAGCAGTGGTGCTTTCATGGGCCATACGAAGGAATCTGAGTGAGGTAAGGCTCCTGATGGGTCCACTAGTAGGTTGAGAAAAACAAATACCTGTGCCGCTGGTAAGTTGCCGCAAACCCCGGCGGCGTGCTACCTCCTCCAGTTGTAGCACCGCGCCAAAAGATGAGATCGCTCTTCTCTTTCCAAGGCACTTCCATGTCATCAATGTCTTTCGCCTTCCTGGACACAGGATCCCACGCGTAGGTATACCGGTGGCTCCCTCTGTGATAGTAGTGGCTGGGTATCCTGATGTCCGCGAATCCCTCGGCTTTCGAAGGCGAAAACACGGGATAGAGCATAGGAACCGTTCGCCAATCGGAGAAAAAATGACCCTGTGTGTAGTGACCCCACGGCTTTTCACAGAAATCGTAATCATCGGGGACGGTTTCGACAAACGATAACTGGTCGTCTGAACCTCGTGATTGTCCCAAGACCGCATCTTTTTTCTGAACATTGGGATCACGATATGAACTGTAGAGTTGTCTCGCTGGGGCAGTGGGAGGACACGTGCGTCGGTAGGCTTCCCATACACTGCCTTGACCTAGCCAGCTGGGGGTAAAGACACCCAACATCGTTGTCACACCCCCTGCATAGGCCATGCAATGAATGAATCAAATGCATAGTAACGAGTACATACCAGAAGAGTCTTGCAGTGTGAGGTTGGGAAACCGTAAATGCTCCCAAGGGACGAGCACCCGACCTTCTGCTTTCGAGTTGACCGCGATGTCCATGTTGGGTAGCTAGAAACAGAATCAGCGGCGCTTCCCGAGTGACCCTCAAAGCTTTCATGTACCTTGTTTTGAAACTTTTCGAGCAGAGCACGGAAGCCAAGGGACCGGTGACCACGCTCTCCGTCTACGTACCCTTTTTCGATGGGAACGTCAAACACCTTTCCATCCTGAACGCGCACAAGGTCTATGGAAGGCAACTGTCCCATCTGCCAATACTCGTCAGGGCACAAGTCCAGGTACAAATGCAACCGAACAAGTCGAACTTACCTGATATGCTCTCCGACGCAGCTCCTCGGCGCTCAATGCCCAAAATGGCGCGAGGTCCTCAACGATGGTGTCAAACTCGTCCACGAGCTTGAAGTCGTGTTCTTTTGCAAAGTCCCACCAATGATCGAATCCATGTGGTGGATCCCGTCCATAACGGTGTTTGTACTCTGCGACAGCCTCGGGGAGTGTCTTGCTCTGTTTTGCGAGACGCTTGGTAAAGGCGTCCTTGGCATTCTCCATGAGCGTGGTGATGGGATGCTCGGTGATCGTGCCAGTGCTCCGAGCGAACGAGAGCCAGCTGGTGGACCAGCGTGTTCGGGAGGTTGTTCGAGAGCGGTCGTGGTGGGCTTGAAAGAGGCCAGACAGCATAAACAAAAGAAATACACCGGCAATGAGCGTCCATGCGGGGCGCTGGACGATGGTCCGCATCTATCAAAGTAGTTGGTGGTCAGTGGCAAGGTATGATGGACTCCACCCGAAAAGGCAATCCTAGTCAGTCGTGGATGTGCTGGCGGCGCTGGCTCTGCTCCCAAGTGCCATGACCTCCTCCTACACTCGCTTGTCCCCGCACTCCGCCTCGTCCCCGCGCAGACCATTTTGTATTGCTGAACTCGCAGATCGCGCTACACACAACTTGTGGGACCCTTCAAAGGGCTTGAAACAATGGCTCAAAGCCGCCGATGGCTTCCGCAAGACTGGCAGAGCCTACTATGAGGCAGGTGACCTCGAAGCTGCCTTTGTCGAATTCGCCAAAGCAGCCACCATCATTCTCGAGAAGCTCCCTTCTCACAAGGAGTATGTCACACTCTTGACGGCGACGCAACGTCACAACCTTGGCCTCGTGAGTCCGCAGTACTTCCCTTCTTGACCTTTTCTCTCTTTTATGCATCGTCTCGCGTTTTGATGGCTGGACGACGTTCTCTGGCGCGATACACATTGGGCGTCTCATGTACCGCTGGATCACAACCTTACACGCTTACGTGAACTGGTGCTGATGTGGTTGCGTCACAGAACGGTCAAGACATCCTCGTCCATCTCGGTGATTTAAAACCCATCCTCGTCGACAGCTATGAACGTTGGGCAGCGCAACACCCTGAAGAAGCAGCTACTGTGCGTGCTGCCCTGGACGCTGGTGTGAGAATGCAAGTCGATTCCGGACACGATCGGTATCCCGACCATGACGAATCAGGTTGGCAGGCTCACGAGGCAGCGCGACGGGAAGCACAATTGAGACGGGAAGAGACGAGGAAAGAGGACGCGAGACGCACGGGTGACGTACTCTACAAGGCGGTCGAGCAAAAGACGGTTGGTGAACGTCGTCCCCAGATCGACACCGCGTCGAGCAAAAAGAAAGAGGACACGTTGTCAGCTGCAAGACGTGCGGCGAATCTATCTCGAGAACCGTCCCTCATTAGACGGGACAGGTCGGATAGATCCGGCTCAGAACCCGTCACCCCAGTCAGTGGTGAAGAACGGGAACGGCGGCGAGAGCGCGAACGCGAGACGTATGACACCCGGCATTACCAAGAAGAAGCCAAGCGGCGTGAGGAAGAGGAAGTAGTCAGAAGACGGAGTCGAGAGCAAGAAGGCATTCTCAATCGTCAGCAAGAAGCAGAGGCTGCGTCTCGCGCAGCTCGCCGCAGCCTCGTTCCTTCACCTTCATATGCGCCGGCGTCCTCGACTTATCATCACCATCCTCAGCCTCCACCAATGAACGGCGAAGCCGTCTATGAGGATGCCCTTCCATCCTCTATGCCATTGGAAAGTCCGACAAGGTTAGCCTCATCTCAACTTCTGTCTTCATATCCGCCTTCATCCCAACACTGCAATAGGCATCAGACGCCATCTGTGAAAGGGTACGTAGGCTTGCCTCGTCAGGGGTTACGCGTCACCCACCCTCTTTTCTATAGTCCTTCATACCCGATACCAATCACAACTACATCACCTGCACCACCAAACGGGCACGTTCGATACCCGCAGCTCATGTCCCAGCATCAATTCTCACAAGGTTACACCCCCTCCTTACAATCCATGTTCAGTTATCCTTCCCTCAAACCTTCCGAAGTAGGGCCTTCTTCCCTTTTGTTCATACCAAACGCGTCCAAGACGCCGTCTACTCACCTCTACCCCGCCGATACGCTCCCTCGTCCCTCCGCACCCGTTCTGGTTCCCCAACCTGCACCACCCGGCAGTCAATACACCGCCACCTTTTCAACCCTCTCTCGAACGCAAGGTCCACCGCCACCGCCACCTGCCCCACCGCTTCATGTCGACAGCGAACGCTTCCGCACAGCCTCCCAAGAGTCTGCCCGCATCATCCGAGAGCGCGTGAACGACGACCGTGTTCCGGAACTCAAGACAGTATCTCTCCCACGCGATTGTCTCCCACGTTTTCTCTCCATCGCTGCCCTCAATACCTCGCGGAACCGCGAAACCTGTGGGCTGTTGTTAGGAAAGGACCAAAAAGGCAAGTATGTCGTGACGACGTTATTGATCCCCAGACAGCATTCGACGAGCGACACGTGTACGATGGACGAGGAGGAATTGGTAATGCAGTTTACGGAGGAGCGGTCGTTAATCACGCTTGGATGGGTGAGTGGTGGTTGGGTGGTGTGATGCGTGACGCTAAAACCCTCTGCATGATCGTTAGATCCACACACACCCGTCGCAGTCGTGTGAGTCTATCTAACGGGACATTTTCAGGCGTCCACTTCTCACCGTGTCGTTGTATGCATGCGCGTACATTATATACAGGTTTCATGTCCTCGGTCGACTTGCACACCCACTCGGGTTTCCAACGTATGCTCCCCGAATCCTTTGCCGTCGTCTGTGCACCCAAATCCACGCCAAAGTATGTCCCCTATCGATTGTCGTGTGCGTCATACGAGCATCGACAATTTCGCAGCTTTGGGATCTTCCGTCTCACGGATCCGCCCGGTCTACAAACGATTCTGGCTTGTCATGCCAAGGAAGCATTCCATCCACATCCTGATCTTCCTATTTATACTGTACGTTGCTTCCCTTCCCCTTGTTTTGTATCCCGATTTGGCACTCATGCGCTATTTGTCTCTGGCCTGCCATGGTAATTGCGCGACCTGGAACGAACGATAAAGGATGCAGACAAGGGACACGTACAGATGAAGGATATGCCACTCGAGATTGTGGATTTGCGGTAATCAATACGATACGCACCCACGCCGCAACACCAACCACTGTCTTTTTTTGTCTTCCTTTCCCCTGCCCTGGCTTTTCTTTTCTTTTCCCTCTTTTTTTTACACATTGATCCATATGAGTCATCCATACTACACGTCTTCTTGACACGTCTTGTCTCTCGCATCGCATTCCATCCCATAACGTTGCGTCCCATCACAACCCCAACCTCTTTCCTTGTTCGTACTGCAGCATGGTCAGTGTGTGTGGACACTTTGCAATATATATATGTATGTCTTTCAAGAACGCAAGGCAAGCAGGTACCATCGTTGGATCTCTTTCCTCGGTGACTCCGATGTGAGATCTATTCGAAGGCGGTCCCCAAGACTGTGAGATGCAAGGAAGATGCGAGGGGCCTGCCAGTACCACGCGACTTCGAGTCCCTGCTCGTACAAATACACGCGTCGTCAAGCCATAAATGTCGAACGCGGGGGGGGGGGGGGGGCACTTTGATACACGAGAGCGAAACAAAAAAGGTAAAGCCAAGAAAGCACGAGG
>JBBPQT010000264.1:0-20373 GCA_038092715.1 Boletus smithii | reverse complement strand
TCATCTTGCCTCTTGATTGGGTGACTGATCATGATTCGGACATGTTACTATTGTCCAGAATGTCAAAGACCACTACCATGCAATGATGGTAGATTAGTTAGAACTTGGATTTTATTTGTAGGTGATGATGCTCCAGGCTGTATTGATCTTTGCGAAATCTTGTATGTTAGTCGCAAGTTGTAAAATGTACACTAGGAAGTTCGAGGACTTGAGGAGCGCTCTCGGAAGTGTTGTCAATGACTCAGATTGACTCATTCGCTTGCTTCCCCGACACCGCGTCGGACTGTAGTAAAACCTCAACATTCCGTTCGCTGGACATCTTAGACTCCCCAATTCGACGGGTCTGAGTCCCCTTCGACAGTTCACGACGTCTGGTACAGACTTGAGCTTGAATTCCGGGACGTGGCTATCGCAAGTCTCGTCTTATCACATGCAGAACGTATGGGGTGCACTGGGACACGGATTGAAGATCATTGGCACATATGACGGCCTCAACCCAGCGTAACTATAACAACAAATGGTGGAATACATATGCTTCAGCTCGGCATAGAAGATAAAACGTGCCCCTCCAGCTCTTGCGCCAGCGGGTGCTATAAGAAACCAAGACAGGTCTCTTCTACCCCTTCAAACGTTCTACAAGTCTAGTGATTGCGAACACAGTGACTGCGCCTAGCACGAACCCCGAGGCAAACCACTTGCGATCTTGGGCTGTGTTGTCAACCCCCGTGTTGCGACGCAACATTGGCCGGGGACCGTCTTTATCGAAGTGGCTTTGCGGAGTCATGTCAAGAATAGCGTCCGGGGCTGTGAGCAGGCCCGGTAGACCATCCAGACCGCTCGTGTTCTTTCGGAGCCAGTACGTGCGAAGAGAGAGCGCGAATACCGATCCCTTATCAGCCCCATCTTCAGTGGCACAGGGAAGATCTGGATGCTGTTGGTTGCGAGCAGCGGCAAGCTCCCTGTCCACGCTTTCAGCCTTGTTGCCGTGCCGAAGGAGCTGTGTGCGATGCATGACGAAGTCGTATAGCGGGACTGCAAATCCGCATGACTGAAGAAGAAACGGCATCAATACGCATCCACAGCGTTGGAGCTGATAAGTGCGCGACGGATAGAAAGTGAGCAGTGACGCACCGACCCTACTTGATAGACATCGATGACAATGGCAGCTCGGGATCCCGGCTTGCGGGACGTTGCGGGAATGAGTCTATTGTACTCTTCCGAGCCGTATTCGTGCACGGTACCTGCATGTCAAGAAACTCTCTTAGTACGAGCGGAATGGCTAGTTACCAGGATGATGCAACAAGACCAGAGGACACATACCGATACCGAAGAGCCTCATGATCCTAGGGGCACCTTCGAGAGCACAAAACATGATCGTTATCCGGCCATTCTCCCGAATATGTGAGATGGTCTCTACACCTGCCGCCGTCATGTTTGGAGTCAGTCAGAGTGGATTGACTGTACACAAGGTGCACATTACCGCTGCCGGTGAGGTCCTCATACCAGACCTGCTTTGAGTTGACCACATGGAAGCAGTCGGCTGTCCCTTTAGGTGAAACATTGATGTGACCATGCCCATTAAGTGGGGCGGTGGCAACAAAAAACATTTTTTGTTTCTTGATCCATTCGAAATGCGACTGGGGAATCTCGTCGTAGAACTTACCCATGATGTGGTAGTGACACAAGCCTGCTATCGCCGGCGTGTCACGGTGGCGTTTACTCAAACAAGTGGCATTAGTACTTATATGATTAGAGACTTGCTTGGCAATGCACACGTCGAACACTTTGGTGGGATTACTGAGCAACCACCGTCGGCTATGCAAGCTTGATGAACGCGCGAAGTTCGAAGTTCAAGGTAACCAAACTAGCGCAGACCGTAACCTCGAGTTTCGGCACAGGTTTTCTTGCTGAATCATGGACTCCTGGTCCCAGTGCCCTGCAGCCGCAGATACTCGTAATCTCCGCAGAACCTGGTCGCCCAGTGGTGCTCTAAGTTCGTTTTCAAGTGTTCAAGAAAGGCCAAAAGTTTCAAATATGTAAGTAGTAACCACGGGCAATTGCGTGGCTCGTCGGCAACAAGCGGATTGGGTATTCAGTTCCCCCCAGTTTTACTGCGTGATCATGACTGATACCTCAATCCTCCTCCTGTTTATACAACTATGTCATTCTGAGTACCTGAATCGCATGCCACCGAGATTTTTTCCTCCGAGGCCGCCACTGCGTTATTGTTATTGTGGCCATCAGTTTTTGGTTGTAGTGTGCAGTCTGTGCCCCTCTGGTAAAAGTAGGACACGGAGAGAATTTCGACCAACACGACTCCGAGAAGGAACCAGAACGCGGCTGCACGCCCATTGTACTCTTGCACGCCACCATGGGTAGCCTCCACGGATGTTTCGATCGAGTTGAATGCTGCAAGCCCGATCGCGGAACCAAATTGGAGGGCTCCGTTGAAGATTGCGCCTACCGTACCTGCCATGGACGGTGGTGCAGCCTGGAAGAGAGCAATGCTGCGAAACCATAATCTTCGGATGTGACGCTGTCAACATGAGTGATCCCACTTACTTTGTGTGAGTATATACCAACGTTACGCCAGCACTGCCGAGAGTGAAAGCAGGAAATACGTAGGGCCAGTAGTCCTCTGGCCGACTGCCACCTACAGCAAGTAAGACCGTGGCTACGGCTGCCATAGCAAAACCAGTGATGATGATCCATTTCGGGCTAAAGACTCTGGACAGCGCCCCTGTGAAGCCCATCACAAAGGCAGCCACACCGAGTGGGAACCTAAAGGAATGTTAATGACGATTTATACTTTCAGAGAGGACGTTTACATATGAACTGCGGTTGAGATGACCGTCCAGCGAAAAACATCCTGCCACAGAGTCGTGAAAACGATGTAGAGCGCATTCCACCAGAAGATAGGCAACAGCGCTGAACCAAAGAGGACGGAAAAGTTATTGTAGAACCATGTGCGAGGGGGTCTAACCCGAGGAACAATGAACGCATGCACACGAGTAAGAGAAGGTGTGACGTACATCGCTGCCTTTTCAAATGGGATTAGAGTTTCCCAATAGAAGAACCCAACAGTAAGGAATATCGAAATGATCAGCGGAGTGAGGACTCCTGCGGTGTTCCAGCCATCCGCTGATCCAGACGTCGCCGCATAGATGAAAAGAATGAGTGCAACTGACGGTGCCAAATTAGCACTGTGTGCGGTTAGTATTTTCTGAAGATGAGGCATACCGGTTAAAATCGAAATTCCGATTAGATCAAGACTCTTCCATTTCGCACTGCGCGTGTTAGCCTGAGGTCCGTCTTCAGACTGTGCAACTTCGGGGGGGATTATGAATAGACAACCCAGGGCAACTGGAACGGTGACGATCGCAGCAAACCAGAAGACCCAACGGTACGATACATATTGGACAAGGACCGCTCCAATGAAAACCCCGAGTACTGTACATGTCATATTGTTGTTTGCAGAGATGGAAAAAAACGCCAACACCTACTATCTGCAACTGCACCACAGCCCCCAAACACACCGATTGCCCGAGCTTGTTCGAGCGGCTCCGGGAAAACACGCACCAAGAGTGTGAGAGCGGAAGGTATCGTCATCGCAGATGCTGTGACGCGTGTTAGCAGACTCGACGTCCTATAACTTCTTACTTACTGATGCCCATGAGCGCTCTTAATACAATAATCGCGAGCTTGTTGTTCATAAAGCCAGCACAGAGAGAAATAATCCCCATCAAACACAGGCCTGTTATGAGAACCTTTTCTAACGCCTACTGAATAAACTGTCTGGTGGAACGTTGGCGCTGAACCTACTTGGATTATACAAATCGCTTATCCGCCCGCTCTTTGAGCATGAGTCAGTTCATGTCGCGACTCGCGAGTGAGAAGGTTATGAGACATACGATCAAGAGAAACGAAGCAAACGTGAGCTGAAACCCACTGATGATCCAAGCAGACTGACTCTGTGTAATACCCAAAGAGCCCTCGAGAGTAGGTATTGCAGGGAAAATTGCTGCATTGTTGAAAGCATCCAAGAATTGTGCGAAACAGAACATCAACAGTAGCACCAATTTGCGTGTCAACGAAAGCCGCTCTGGTTTATCGACCAGTGTTGCATTGGACAAGACTGCGGCATCTAGCGACATGCTGGGGCCTGGAGGCCTGCAAGCGGAGAAGTTGTAGTCAGACGAGTGCACCTACGGGAGGGGAAAATATTTACTTTCTCTTGAGCCAGTGCCAATCGATTACCCATCTATATAAGAATGGTGGGACAGTAGTTTTTGTGCGTCCGTCACCCGATCCATGTACTGAGATATCCGCGCATAAGTGTATAGTAGGAAGTCAAGGGTTAGAGATCGGGAAGTACCGAACGCGACATGCATTATCCGAACGGCTGGCATATTCCATCAAGGTGTGAAGGATGGAAAGGACTTGTTGTTGTTGACTACCAGAGCCAAGAAGCCGATCAATAAGAATGCGTAACATGACGGCGAAGGGGTTGGCCACGTCGATTCGAAACGATCGCGATTCGCCAACTTGAATAGGCGAACAGCGGTTACAGCGCGTGAATGGATAGTTGCATTACAACCTCTCCGTGATGAGAATGCAGTGTGTTTTACACGCAGCTTGACGCAGTGTTTCGGCGCAAGCTTCCTGGACAAGAAGTATTTAATTGAAGTCAGACTCCAACGATATGTAGTAATCACCGTTTGAATCATTGACAACCAGCCCGGTCGGTATTTGCCGAGCGTTGTTTGTCCCGAGAAATTTAGAACACGCAGCCTGGCATGGGGTATCTCCACCACAGCGGCAGATCACGGATGCAAGGACGGGTAGGACGGGTACGCGCGGGTTGTAGCAAGAAGACCCTGAATCCATTTGCAACTCCGGTTGAATGATAGGACCATTGCTTCGTTGCCAATGGGTTATTGTATCTCCCAGGCAAAACTGGACTGCAAGTTGGCAGAATGTAGTCTGGTTAGTCTTCCTGCTCGAGTCGCGCCCTCGTCAGTACAGCTGCAAGTTGGCTGACAGCAGGCTTTTACACGTGGCCAACTTCCCCAGATCTGCTTCCGCGGCACATGATGCTAGCTAGGCAGAACTTGAAGGGCAGCACTGAACGCAGTTTAATCGATACCTCATGTTCAACAACGCATCTAATATCGATGCCAGTCGTTCGACATTCAGCGAGGTCCACAGGGACCAGTACATCTATTCCAAAACACATGTCCAGGGTAACCAGACGGTCAATACTATCGTGCATGGCAATCAAGTCTTTCAAGGCACTTTCGGTGAGTATCCTAGCTTGCACTGTGTAGATCAAGTTGACTGACTCCACTGGAAGGACTTGAGAATCTACACCGTGCCAGTGTGCCCGGTGCTGCGTTTGACTCGATTGATCGTCATCCCGCTCCAGCTTGCCTTCCAGGCACACGACTTGAGCTACTTGCACGCCTAGCGGAGTGGGTCGACAACCCCAACTGCGACCAGCGCATATGCTGGTTGAGCGGTCTTGCAGGCTCCGGGAAATCGGCTATCGCGCAGAGCATCGCAGAAAAGTATGCAAGTCAGCGCCGACTGGCAGCGAGCTTCTTCTTCTCGCGCAAAGAGATCTTGCGTAGAAAGGCACAAGGATTCTTCCCAACGCTAGCCTGTCAGATGTTGGTGTTCGCCCCCTCTGTCAGGTCGGCCTTGCTTGATGCCCTTGACGCGGACGCCACGATCCCGACCAAGGTCCTGCTAGAGCAAGCCCGTCGCCTTCTCCAGGAGCCAATTGTATCTTCCACGGGCTCCTTTTCACATCCGATTTTGATAGTTGTCGACTCGCTTGACGAATGTGACGACGTGAAGATGGCAAATGAGATCATCCGCCTCCTCGCCGGGATCCTGCGTCATTGTCGCTGGCCACTCAAGGTCTTGTTTACGAGCAGAGCTGAACCGCACATTGTCCAGACCTTCCAGCATTCAGAGCTCCAGAACATGACTTGTTCAATCCGGTTGCAGGACTTTGGTGTTGACGACGACATCAGAGCCTACCTGCGTCATTCCTTTGAAGGCATACGGGAATCCATGAATGCCATCTCTGTCACCATCTATCCTCTGCCGTGGCCATCCGAGGATGAGATCGAGATGATTGTGCAAAAGGCGGATGGATTGTTCATCTTTGCCACGACGGTGGTCAAATACGTTGGTATAGACTATGGTTCGCCTGTCGCGCAGTTGCGAGCAGTCCTTCAAGTACTTCAAGACGGCGCAAGTGTAGAAAGCTCTCTCGTCCACTCGCCTCTCGACATGTTGTACTTGGATGCTCTTCATAGGATCCCAGATGTGGAGAAAGTTCGCTTAATACTTGGATCGGTTGTCTTTGCCTTCCGGCCGCTGTCCACCCATGGCCTTAATGACTTGCTCTGGAAATTCCAGTTCGACGCATCTTATATTGTCAAGAATCTTTGCTCTGTATTGGTCATCTCAGACTCGGATATCGAAACCGATGGCGCAGTTCGCGTTTATCACACTTCATTCCGCGACTTCCTCACCAGTTCCCATCGATCTCAACAATATTTCGTGGACCCTGTTGTTTTTCACGGCAACCTCGCTCTTGCATGTTTAGAGTTGATGAACCGGCATCTCACGGTCGACATGTGCAATTTGGGTGATCCATCCCTCCTAAATTGCGAAATTGAAAACCTGGACAAGCGATGCAAGCTCCGTATTAAAGAGGGTGTTCGCTACGCTTGCCGCTGGTTTGCCCATCATCTGTCTCAAATCCCATGGGATCGAAGAATGGACAACACGCTCATTCTGAGCCTCCAGGGCTTCGCCAGCCGATATCTTCTCAACTGGATTGAAGTACTCAGCCTGACTGGCGAGTTGGATAGTGCAGTATTAAGCTTGCGCGAGGCTGCGGACTGGCTCAAGGTGAGAATGACGACTCGTTGCGTGACCGTATCTGAGCTTTACTGCAGTGCTCGCCAAATCCATATGAAGAAGTGCTGTCGTTGTTTTGCGATGCAGAAAGACTGGTGCTCATGTGTTATGATTCCATCCAGGAAGCAGCACTACAGGTTTACTATTCTCTTCCCTACGTACCAGCACGCGTTCAAATCCGAACCACATATGCAGATGAACTGAAGAATAAGTTTATGATCACGCACGGTCTTGATGATCACTGGAAGCTCTGCCTTCGTTCGGTATCCACCGGTGCCACCGTCAAATCTCTCGCCATCTCTCCTTCTGGACGCTTAATTGCGTCCGCTGGTGATACCCCAGGAGTGCAGCTATGGGATATGCTTACTGGCAACAATACTGGTCACTTTCGTGGCAACGGCATTTCAACCTGTCCCGTTATGTTTTCTCCGTCTGGAGATTACGTCGCCATTGGCTACAACACAGGAGCGATCGACATTTGGGACGTTACCACAGGGCAGCGGCTTTTGGACCCTAGCCAAGGTTCCCATAACACTTCAGTGATGGTTCTTGCCTTCTCGCAGAACAGCCTTTTCATAGCGTCCGGGGCAGCGGACGCAACTGTCCATGTTTGGGACGTTTCCACTAGGGGTCTCAAACACTCATTCGCATATCATAAAGGACCCATTTCCTGCCTCTTGTTTTCGTCCGATGGTTTGATTGCTTCAGGTTCAGACGATACATCGATCATAACGTCTGATGTGCACTCGGGCCGGCTGGTCCGTAGGTTTCAAGGACACACATCCAAAGTCAATAGCATATCGTTTTCGCCTGACAGCGGGAGAATCGCCTCCGGCTCCGACGATCAGAGCGTTCGTCTCTGGGATACACGAACTGGAGTCTGCCTCCGGACATACGCTGGAACACACAAAAAGCCCATACGCCAAGTATGGATTACTGCGGACAATAAACACATCGTATCCGTATGTAACATGGATATCTATATGTGGGATACAAGCTCTCCGAATCGAAAATCTCCGCAGCGTATCTGGTCTGTCAACCACTATTTCCGAAAGTCGGCGACGATGTTCCCAGCGTGGTATGCGAAATTGGCCAGGTTTGTCCCCGCAGGTGTGGTTGGCCGCTTAGCCGAGACAGACGATGGCACTTTCCTCTACGCGGCGCCCTCACCTGATGGAAAGGCCATGGGTTGTGCTCATGGCTCTTCCGTCTTGTTTCTAGAGTTCTCTGCACCGCAGAAAAGCTGGTCAAAGGTACTAGCGATACCCTCGGCTTTGGACGAACCTCCATTGTTCATGGACGATTCCGATGACCACTCCACTTCTATCGCAATGACACTCGACACGACAGTGTTGGTGACGTCCGTTGATAACGGTATCATCAAGATATGGAATACTTCTCCGAGGAGCAACTGGAAAACCTTTCAAAGCGCTTTCAAGAGAACAGCTGATGGCTTCTGGCCCGCCCCAGACGGACACAGTCTGCTTTTCAAACCAATTGTCGGTCTCCAGTTAGTCATGCCCGCCGGCACGGTGATCAAGGATCTGGAGACGGGGGGCGACACTTTAGGCAAAGTCGGCGCTATCCCATCGCCTGACTCAAGATACTTTGCCTACTGGGCAGAATATGCATGGAACGTCGACAAGAGCTTTAGCATCTACATCTACAACTCGTCCACGGGCGGCCGTCTTAAACGCATTCCAGGCTTCTTCAACATTACATGCGGTAGATTTTCTACAGAGAGCGACCTCTTTGCCTGTGCGCATGGTGACGGGGTCGTGCAAGTCTGGGAACTTCCATCCGTGCTTTGCAAGACGACTATCATGACGGGACATGCCGCCATCACGGCGCTAGAATTCCTACCAGGAAGCATCACGCTGGTCGTGGGAAGCGATCAAGGTTGTGTGGAGATACGGTTGGTGGAGAACGGCGATGTCGTACATCGCGTCCAGTGTTCACTGTCCAAGGTCTTGGCACTTGCCGTGCCTGACGAAGCACTCATCGTCATCGTTGGTCATGAAGACGGTTCCATGTTTGTTTGGGATCCGTCGTATACTAACGTCGCTCCGCACTGTCTTTCACCCAAGGTGTTCAAGGAGACATCGGATGACGCTGACAGCGATCCGGACGGCGTCGATTTCATCAAGTTCACCGGGGGCCATCGATCTATCTGCACCCGCAGTCTAAAGGGTGTCATCTGTACTTGGGATTTGTCCCGTTGCCTTGTCGAGTATGCTGAACAAGGACAGGAAACCTTGGTGGAGAGTTTAGTTGCCGATATCATCACCACAAACATCTCTGATCTCCCCGGTTCTGATCCCCCCGCCGACGGGTCGACTTATCTGACTACACTCGACACTTTCGGCGCCCAGGATGCAACGGTAGATCCGACTGATTCCCCATCTGCGGCGTCTATTTCCCTCGTCCCACAAAATGAAGCCTCCGACTCGGAGTCCACAGCAGCTCAGGCTACCATCAAAGAGCTCACCCCACCTGACATCCCAACCACCTCTCCAACGTCCAGTCCCACATGCCCACATCTCGTTTCGCGCTCGGACTCCAACATCGTCTACGACAGATACTTCCGGTCCACGTACTCTGTGGATAACCGGGAAGGCTGGATTTACCGCGGGTCAAGGAGGATGTTCTGGCTACCCAGCGACCTTCGACCGGCTTCGCCGACTGCGCTCTCGGCGTTCGAGGACAGGCTCGTCACCGTGACGAGGTCGCGATCGATCGCGTTCTTTGATTTGAGTGAGATGCCTTTGTGTTTGGGGTTGTTCTGTATCGTGTCCGTTGACCGTATTGCTGCTTTCTAGGCCTGATGGTTGATCCAACGCCGACCTTGCAATCGAGTGGACGGGTCAGTATGTAAGACTTGACGAAGCAACTCGGATTGTGGGTCATAGAAAGAGCGGCGAGTGAAATGAGTTTGCGAGTCACGTTCTCAAGAATCAGGATTCAGGACTGGGTTCGTATATTACGATGAGGATTGACACACTTCGTCAACTGATCACACCTCAAGTAATTATGGGAAAACCCGTCTTGGTTGAGTTCCTAGATCAGATGATGGAATTACGAGTATGTAAAAGCAGCAGAGAACCGTGCCATAACATGAAATACACGCGATGTAAGGAGCGCAGCTGATAGGATCAGATGAGAGCAAAAGAAAATTAGAAAAAGGAAAGATGGCATGTATACAAAGCTATAAAAATTTGTTGGCGGCACTACCTGCCCGGGCCAAAAGAACTGTCCTCCGAAACGTAATTAACGATGTAATGCCCGACCGGTGGCCAGAAAAAAACTACTCGACGATCGGGCTTATACTGTCAGCGCTGCGTGGATCGCTGTATGGATAAGAAGCCAGGTGGATCTCTTCATCGTAGCTGGGTCGCGGACGAAGAGCTGAAAGGTCGCGGCTGGTCGAAACCATGTCTGCCGGATACTTGCTACCGTCAATACCAAATGCTTGGCCAAAGTCCATCCTCTTGTTGTAGTTGTTGACAAACGCAGCGTCTGGTCGACGGCCGGAGTGAGTAGAGGGCTTGCCGCGGGCAAAGTTCAAGAAAAATTTGAGAGATCCAAAGATTTCCACGAGGAAATCCGCTATGAAGATGTCAGAAACTAAAGACGTGAAGAGAAAACCTTCATACTGAAGTTGATGCTGTGCAAATCGGTTTAGCGGCGTGCCTTGTCAGTGGAAATGAACTGACACACCTATCCCATAACGGGCGCAATATACTGGTCTTGGGGGCACCTTCAACTTTGTACTCATTCCAACTATACGCCCACATCATCAGGGCGGAGAAGAAGACCATCTTGGAGTCACAAGTTTAGCTTAGCCCAAGGCTGCCGACGTTAAACCTTACCTCGATGCAGATAGCCAAAGCATTTAAACCGTCTGCAATATTGGTTGCTGTCCAGTATTGTGTAGCTGCAGGAAAGAGATGAATATGTGAATATTTTCAAGAGACTACTCAAGAGACCTACACTTGATGACAGAACCTTCAAGTGCACTGAACTGCGTCATGGAGGTAAAGATTCGCAAGAGGCGCTATATCGGTACAAGGATTGCTTACCATAAAAGATTGATAAAACGTGAACATAACGATAAGCTTGATGGCCAAAAATTTCGCTAGAGGCCGCCGTCCTTGAAGCTCATCCTTGGTGAGACCGTAAAATAGGAGCAACCCATATAGAGCGATGCTGATCGACATTCAGATAATGTCTATTACGTAAGACAATAGAGAAATACCTGATGCTGATGAAGTCGATCACCTCCAGGTAGGCATTGGCAAAGTAAATACTGTATGGACCCGACGCACAGAGGACATTGAGTGCTTCACAGATTATGCCCGCAATAGAGCATGCTTTGTTGGCGGTTCAGCGCTCTCTCTGGAAACAAGTCAGAGGGGGAATCACCTGGCCGAATGATCACGTATTGCAGGACAGCCCACTACAAATAGCTAAGATGATATTTATCTCGCGAGGGGTGGAGGGTCGTACCTTGACGGTGTACATGAAATACGCCTAGTCAGCAATGAAAAGAGTAAGCAATGCATGCGGAAGCATCAACATAAAGTCAACCTTAGTCGGTCGATATCTCCAACAACAAAACTGCGGGAAAAAATTCTAAGTATAGCAACGGAACAAGAGATTGAAGAATTACCGGTATTGGAAGTGGTCTTTTGTCCTTGCGCTCCATGGCCTTCAAAGCACTATGACCAGACCCAGTTTCTGCTACAAACTCGATCAAGAGTAATCTGCGATAAGGTTAACCAAAGAGATGTAGTAGAAAGCTGGACACCCACAGGAAAGCGCTCAGCGTAATTGCCTACTATGTTTTAGATAGGAAATTCCGCATGGATGACAAATTGAAAGCCTACCTCATACGCTGCAAAACTACCATGAGACATGTCCTGAGGTGGTGAAGTCACAACCCACCTGATTCCGCGAGGCTATAGTAGGTGTAACTCCGGAAGAATCGATATGAGAAGAAGGAAACGACGGCGTAAACTGGCGGCATATACAAAACTCGTAGGCTAGCATGAAACAGTTCATTTATCCGATTCGATCGCGCAAGCCTCTGACACTCACACTTGTCGCTGTTCATTGGGTTTATTATAGTTGCTAGAAAGAAATTCATCTATGGTAGATTTGATGGATCATCAAAAACTCACCGACAGTGTTTCCAAACCGAAACGAGAGAGATAAGCAATGTCTGAGAACGTGTTGCACTGGTTGAGAAGGAGAACTGAACACGAGGCAAGCAGGGACTCACGAGTGCTGCGCAGCCTCCAGCAATGGCCCAGCCAATCCTATGCTCGTCCCAGTTCAAGTTTCCGGAACTCCAAAAGCTACTCTGATCAGTGGACTGAGTGTTCCCCGAAGGGCAACTCGGCGCCATACGTGCCTCAAGCTCGCGGTTGGGAACCACGGTGAAGATTGATCTGAGCAAGACCCGGATTAAAGACTCGTACAAAGACACAGTTCTGCTCGCAGAATCTAATATCAGCTTGCCAGCCTGCCGGCGTAAAGGGGAGTGGCAGTTTACCGTAAACGGAGGAAACAGGAAAATGGCAAGTCCCTGCTCCACTGCCTCGCAACCTCATTTGATCGGTCGGTTGTGCTTATGTAAAGATGCCTTACGAGGCAAGTGTCATCGTATCCCCGACCAAGGAACCGAACAACGATGCAATAGCTACATAGTGACATCTCTGAGCATTTTAGTATATACTATATACCCATGATAGGTTGACGTTGTACGAACAGTTGTCAAGGGTTCAGGAATTTTTTTCGAACGAAATTATGAAGAGACATACGTAGGCTTTCGCGCCGAAAAGGATCAATCGCTGTTGCCAAACCGATTCTACATAGTACATCAGCCCTTGAATCCGTATGCCTTGAAAAAACAAAGCAGTGTGATTTCTCAATGTAACATGTCAACAATATATTCCTAATGACCTCCGTCGTGCTCCGCCCAGAAATTAGTACAGGTATCACCCTGGAGGGGGTCAATCAACAGAACGTGCTCCCAAAGAATCCATCGCTTTGATATTGTACAATAGGTGAGAGGAGAGTTGATCGCAACCCCCTTAGAGGTTTACTTCTTCTTCGACGCCTTGTCACCACCCTTGGCTTTCGCGGGAGGGGACTCAGGACTTGGTGCTGCTTTGCTCTGAAATGGTTTGAGTCAAGCATCATGTTAAGGTGGATGGCTTGAACTAACGGCAGGGGGAGAAGTGGCACCCTTTGAAGGGGGGGCGGGCTTGGCAGCGGCAGGAGTAGCTATGTAAGTGGAGAGGACGAAGTGAATGGTCAACATCGAACATCGTGTGGTAGTCCAACGAAGCAGAAAGACCAACCAGCCTTGGCGCCTTTCTTCGACATCTTGTTTCAGTGGAGAGGTGAGAGGTGGTTTGTGGTCTGAGGATCCAGATTCAGAACGAAAGCAGGCTTTTATATCTCTTCATCGCCCTGCCCTCAGCTTCGGTCGGCTTCGTACCGCAACCCCCAGAGTGGATATTCCGCAGGTTTTTCGAATATCAGCAACGGGGAAGCTTTTTCGGTCAGTCCACAATTTACCCACCAATGAGATGCTAGCTTGATAATGATGCTCGATTGTCTCGCTTACAGCAGGTGAATGGTTGGGAAAATTGATCGACGTGATGCTGCGGAGAACCGCGAGACGAATTAGCGAAATGCCCCACCTTATCCTCTCAACCAAAAGGGTCTGTCCTTATCGTGAACAAGACTTCCGCGACGGAGTTGCTCGGAAGGGTGCGTTAATCATGGAAACCTTAAGAACGAGATCAAACCTGTACAGTGTGATAATGAACAACAACGGAAGTGAGGTAACCCTATACGCGATGGGCAACATTATGTGCTCATCCGCACTACTAGCAAGGGTGATACATCAGGTCCTGTGTTCGTCGATAAGGGAACCCCACCAATCGCGAAACGACTCGTACGTTTAGGAGCATATGCCAGCGTACCTTCATTCCGGAAGCATTGTCTGGAGCCCTTGTGACTCTTCAGCAGGAAACTCTTTTCCCGCAGGGCTAGGCCGGTGAGCTAATTTGGCCGCACCGGCTACACCCGTACATATGTAACTTACCCCTAGAGCACAAAACGAGCTAGGTGGAACAACGAGCGGTACATTTCCAGATAGGGTGGTCGTTGTTACCAACTGCCAGATTACGAGGCGAGCGGCATTCGCCGTTCCGACATGGTGAAGTAATATCTCAAATTCGAGTCTGACGGAGCTGAGGAGGCCACTGATCAAAAAGTGCATGCATACTTCAGATTCTCGGTGATTTTCCAAGATAGGCTGATGCTGTTGAACTAAGAACGGAAGAACAATTGAGTTATCGGCTAATAGGAATTCCTTTGCGGAACATACCATGATCCTTCCATTCATTATGACACCGTCATCCGATCCATACCATGGGACAAAGGGGGAATTAGACCACGTTCTGCCGATTTACGTCCAATGGCCGACTAGCTCGAAGCACTGTCATCTGCGGCACGCCTCTTCCTCCACTCCTGAAGACCTTTCTGGAAGCAATCCCAATTCACCCCATCCTCGACCAAAACAAAAGTCACACCTTCGAACAGTACCGTGAGAGCATGTCCGATTTCAACAAGAATCACATACCAAGCTGCTTCTCCACGTCTTTGTTTCTCGATTCGTCGTCGAAGAAAAGCTATTTGTCAAGTCAGGAGGCAATAACGACTCCACGAATCAAAATGGCAGCACACTTACCATCTCACTATACGGTATACCAGTGATCTTGTGAAGTTGTGTGAAATGTGCAATCTTGGATCCCGGATATATTTCTAGGTGATCAAAGAAATCAATCGCAGGCAGTGTTTCGTGTCTATGATTACTATCGGGGACGTTCGTGATATCCTTGCCAACTGGGGGAGATACGGGGATCTTGATAAGTCGGAGAGCCTCTCGAGCACTGGCCGCGGTAAGATCACTACTGACAGTGTTTTCTCCTGCGGAACTGGCTCACCGTTTGGTTGCAGACGTTCTCGATGCAGCTGCGACGGTGACCTCTGGCTTGCTCTTCAATCCTCGCAAGATTTCTGGGACGTCTTTGTAAAACTCTACTATCGTCGGTTCGTTGGCGCTGTCATAGACAACTCCAGAGAGGGCGTCCTGGTTCAAGGGCGGCTCTATGTGGGCGTTTATCCAAAACTCCCATAACGTGTAGCTTGAACGCTTATCAGTCAAACATGTGCTGCAAACAGGTTGAACGCACGTACTCCAAGTCAAAGGCAATCAACTTGGGGAATCGGCCACCGTCGTCCATTTTTTCGATCCAGAGATACTGCTAACATGCACTCAATACTGTCGCAGGCTCCTGGAAGGAGGGTTTGAGCAATGAGGCAGGCAATGAGGTTGGTGTTGAGTGGCGTGGTAGTATCGGCGCCCTCGTCTCCGCCGCCGCCCCGGTCCGAGCGGCTCCCCGGCCCCCGAGTTACGCTAACGTTGGTCACAGCTTCGAAAGAAAAGCTGCTCTTCCACTCGCATCACCATGCAGTACTCCACAAGGGAATGCGTGATGTACATGTTGCACGACTTCAGCTCGCCGCCTCCGAAGTTCGCGAGCCCACCATCGCCCCGCGGTACTACAACTTCTCAGGCTCTGTTCGACCACGGTTTCTCGTTCAACCCCTCTTCGTTGGTGGCGCTTTGTGATCACGGTAACGAGGGACGGGTTTATGACCAGATCAACGTCGCAGTACACATCTAACATATTCAGTCATCCAGATCGTCGATTTTGTATTCCAACCTCCGCCCGAGGGGTAATAGGTATACATTCACCGTGACTATTCGTACACAATATCAGGTTACATAAATCTAATGATATAGACAGGATGGATTCGTGACTCTTGGATCTCATGTATATCGTGAAGGAATCGTTTTCTATCATCACGCTCTCGTAGGAGATATGAAATTGATCTTGGTTTACGTGCATACACCGTCGTTTGTCCAGGCTCCAGAGGGACCTTTCGTACATGGCATCATCATTCCTTGGTATTCCATCAGAAGAGAAGAAGAAAGGCTTACCTCCTGGCGTCTCATTCTGGTTCCATTGGTTTGCAGTCCAGAGCTCGCCACTTGATGGGCATTTAGTATCAGGACGACTCAAATGGTCCGAGTAAAACTCACTTGTAGGTGACCTTGCTACCACTTGTGTACTAAGAAATCGATGAGCGCGGTGTGCATGGATGTGACTAAGCGGGACTTACTGCAACACTGCTCACCCATGCGGAGACGCCGGCACAGCTACCACTTGATGTTCCGGTACTCGTGGGAGATGCCGTTGAGGTCGTGGTCGTCGGAGGGGGGATACCAGAAACTGGCCATGTCGTTCCACGCACGGTGGTAATCCACGAGGAAGTGGCATCAGGGTACTGTCAAACGAACATGTCAGTCTTCACTCGTTCGGAGCCTAGACATAGATGTAAATGGAATCACCTGCCAGACCATCACACCAGCATCTGCACAGATCGTTTTCGGTCAGCATTCTGTGACTTTCAAGGATGTAAAGAATATGTTCAAACTGACCCCAACCCTGAGAAGCCGCCTGGGAGACACACGAAGCGAGCGTCGACGGATCGATGTACCCGTTGCTGGCATCCGCGGCCGTGGCTGGTTTCCCTATCAAAAGTTTGTCCAGGGTGACACCATTTGCCGCGATCTGGAAGAGGGCGGTTTCGGGCCAAGCTGATGTAGAGGCAGTCAGGAGGCCAGAGCATGTCGTGTACTCTGAAGTTCCCTCTGTGACCGAGTGAAATCGCATTCAGTATCTCATTCTCTGAATCAGTTTACTCAGTCACGCACGATTGTAAAACTGATGCGTCATTAATGACATTTGAGTCAGAAAAAGTTACTCCAGGAGATCGATCATTGTACTTACTTGGACGTTGTACTGAAATAGTGATTAATCAAAGTTCTAAGACAGATAGAACAGGTTATCGAATTAAATTAACTCACCCAATCAATCAAAGAGCCTACACTCTTATGTACAGCGAGATAGCCTCCTCCACTCCACATAGAAGGAGAGAACCTTGTTCCCATCAATTAATCGAGCGCCACTGTCAATTCGGCAATTGTACTCACCATGGCGCGACGGCTACAAAATATTTGGTCAATTGCCATCACACACTTTATGATAAACGACCCACGGGCATGACTGAGAATGTACTGTCCTTGAGGAAGTTGTTTACGGAGCTGCTGGGTGTAGCTAATAAGCCAGGACTCAGCGGTGCCCCCGCCACTGTTGAATGCCGTAAAGTCCTGTTATCCGCCAAATTCCGATCAGTTACACGTTCATCTTGCTGGAGCACATACCTCGTAATCGACGTCGATTCCATTAACACCGTATTGGATCACCCATGTAGCCATGGTGTTCGCTGCTGTCACGGCGTCAACGCCCGAGGATGTCGGCGTCTCAGTAGACCCGAAACCAGAGACGATTAATGAGATTCCGGCCGCATTATACTCTTGCACATAGGAAGTACGCTGACTGGCTGTAAGCCCCTGCCAATTCTGAGCCTCATCGACTGAGCCAGAGGCTAACAAGAAAGTAAGGGCACTGAGAACTCGTTAGCAGTTTTGTTGCATAGCCCATCCGACAGTCACTCACAAGACATTAAAACCCTGCTCGGTGTGAACGTTAGCGACTAGAATGATGGTAGCATGAGCGTGTTGCTTGCCTGAAGTTGTGACGCGGAGGGAAACGGATTGAGCCACTTGTCGTTGTAAACCACAAAGCGAGGAGCAGCGGGTGTTGATCTCCTCAACACATCACGAGCAGAGGGACTGAGGAGCCCGAGCTTGTCTGCTAACGGAACAGCTCGCGTCGATCCGAGCACGGATAAGACAGCTATGGCCGCGGTCACACAAGAGCGGAAAGACACCATTGCGGCAAACGAAGCCTTGGGTGAGCTGCAGGAGTAGCTGTGTATCCAACACCATATTATGACGGTATATATAGTGGAAGGAGGGAGGACGGCCCACGACGGGGGATAGTAGGAAATGAAACATGAACGTTAAAGGTGAAGTCATCCCACCAGCTTCTTCTGGATTAATGGATATCATGCTTCGGGATGGTGTGTGCATAACGACCGCATGGTGCTCGGTTCGGTGTAGTAAGTTCACTTGACATGTAGTGGATGTCCAAAATAGGGTTGCAAGACCTGCGAGGAAGAGAAGATAACAGCTGATCACCAACCACACAAGCAAACCTCTACAAAAATGCCTGTTAGTGTTGATGGATGGCGCAGAAAAAGTTTGCGTCCACATGGTAAGAAATGTGGCGATGGACACAGAGGAGCAGAGTGCCGACTAATGGGGACCACGCAGAGAATTGTCCTGGGTAGACCACATGGTCATCCTCTGTATGATCAATGAATTACGAATTCGGCATCCAAGACATTAGCGAGATTGAGGTGCCGAATGCACGACTCAAGATTGGAGAGACGGCCAGCTCGACAAACTCTTGGGAACGAACAAGAAATCCTCAGGTCTCGTGTGAACGTCTTCAACGGAGCCGAGAGCCGCGACAAGACCAGAAGGTTGAGCTTTGTTCATAGCCTGTGAGCGACGATGTACAGTAGTAGGAGCACTTGCCACATACGCATCATTGCATCTTGTTATCGTGCCAATCTGATCACGCGCCACGCTTCGGTCCAGGTGATATGTAGTCCAACAGCGAGCTAGAACAATTCGAGTCAGTATCAGACACCGTGACACCAGCGGATCATGTGGCACCTCAGACTCAATCAATATCCGGAGTGGCCTGGCGTGAGAAGCCGCGTGGCATGATGGTTGGCACCAACTTAGGTGTGTTGGCGCATACCACCAACTCCGAGACACCAGCCTGAGAGTCGTTGGGAGTAATAATGCGCAAACGCAAACACCGAAAATCGAATCGTGACGATAATTGGGACCAGTCTGTACACCCAACTGGCTCATCTCATAACGTTCAATCAACATTCAACGCCGAAAATTCTGATGCCTCCGCTCCTGATCCTTGTCTCTATATCCAAGCTCACGAAGCAGACGTGATCCGCGGACCACCTGCACTGTCTGCACGCTCCCTCGAGTGTCAGGACCCATCCATCATGATAACCCCCGGTAATCATTCAAGATCTGGTCTTATCCGATGGGGACCAGAACGTGCATATGACACGGACACAATTGATCCCCACGAGTCGAACAAACCCCTTTTGTGGGTAGATAGGTAGGTTTGTCCACGAGCTGCCAGCGTTTCGATCACATGTGTTTTTCAATGGAACCCTGAAGGTATGGTGTAAAGTAGTCGTTGTCAGCCCATTCGGCCATTACGAGTGACTTTTCTATCTCATTTCCCTCTACCACCAATCCTGGTCTCACCGTACGCATGACAGGTACGATGTTCGGCTTCTCTTGGATCATTTACCCGACGTCCAATCGGAGACCACACAATCAAGACCGCTCTCCCCGAGCGGGTGGTCAGACCTTCCTTCTGACTCTGAAGATACGTTCTTCTTCTCCCCCGGCGAACTCGAAGATTACCGCCGTGAGAAGCGGCGCAGATTAATTGACCGTGGTCGAGAAGAAAGGTTAAGAGCACTCGCGGCTATTGATGGCCAAGAAGAAGATCCGGACCCATGGGGAGGCAGCGATGAAGAGGTGACGTATCCAGTCCCCATCACATGTCTTTCTTTTTTATCTCTTCTCACAAGTGCTGTACAGCCTGACGAAGCACAGAGAGAGCTCATTTGCAGGACAGCCTCTCATGTCATGTCATCTCCTAATCCTGGCCAGCTGGAGATGAGGATTTTGGCCAATTATGGCACTGACAAAAGATTTGCCTTTTTGAGGGGACGCTGGTCTCAAGTTTGGAGAACAGAAAAGGAGAGAGTGAAACAACGTCAGGCGGAAGAGGCAAAACAGATCCAGCCTCCGACGGCTGTCACATCCCTTGGAGGGCTCGCTAGTTACGGGGACAGCGATACCGATGGTGAAGAGCTAGAAGACAAGCCAACAGAGGAACCGGGAGATGCCACGGACGCCCCGTGCACACGGGATGGTCATAGCAACGAAGATGATTTAAAGGAAGTTCGAAGGGCAAGAGCAAGGGAATGGTCTGCGCGGCGTCGCGCTGAACAATCTTCACAGTCAGAGGATGCCTAATTTCAGGGCTACGTGCAGTGTAGCACAACGCTATTTGAGTGCACTCGCTCAGATCCATAATTCTTAGCCTAGTGTATAGAAGAGTTCTAGACAAACACACCTTAGCAAATGTGTAGTCACACCGAGACTCCGAGACTACCTTTTTTGAATATTCATGGGTTGCCAGGACCGTCCAGGATGTTGACCGTCATCGGGAAAACGACCACGTCCCAAAATAGCCAACAAAGTTCCGCTTGACG
>JBBPQT010000263.1:0-20394 GCA_038092715.1 Boletus smithii | reverse complement strand
TTCTCTCCTGATGAATTAACTGGTTCTCTGATTATTCCCCCCACTTTGTGTGCACTCTCAGACCATAGGTGAGTTCTGGTGGGCTGCCTCTACACATCCCCCTATGCCTGTTCAACACAATGTGGAGAACAAACCTCAGGTATGCAGTTATTCTGCCAATTGCACAAACATCATTCGAAGGGGACCCCCACGAACTAATAAGTGGAATTGCCCTTCCAGGCAGACGTCTACCCCTTAGACGTTCGGCAACCAACCCTCTGGAGGTTCCAGGTCTGGTGCTGAAAGGCATGGATTGGGATCTTGGGGGAGACCCTACTCCTACCGAGGTAGTAGAGGCAGCAACAACCGCAGAGGTTTTGAAATGCGACAGAACAAATGTGGTGGAAAGGGAAAGGGCAAGGCCCCTCAGGCTCACGCCTTAGAGGGAGATGGAGGTTTCACTCACGCTCTCATCACTGATGAAGAGATATTAAACAAAGCCACAGAAATGACACCGGCTCAAGAAACAGCAGCATGGTCACACTATGACAACACGCTCGCTATGGAAGAATCAGAAAGGTTTGAAGAGGTGATCAAAGGTACCAACTTCAATAGTTGGCAAGAAGGATCAATGGATGTAGACACTGTGGACACAGGTATAGAAACAGTCAATGGCCTTACTTCCTTTCGAGTGTGCTCCATCTGACATCTCTAAAGTCAGAGCAGGACCGTCTACTAGATGAGAGATACTGGAATTCATCATTCCGAGATACACCACTCCGAGACTGGACTCAACCGGAATTATCGCACCAGGTGTTCTCACCTCGGATGCACCGGAGATCTCTCTGCCTATCAGGCAAGAAAAGAAAGGAAAGAAGAAGATGGTATTTCCACTAGGCAGATTACCTTCGGACACTAGGCACTTTGCCTCCCTCCAATCATATTTAGACTATACCCCACCAGATCGTGTCCCTGTACTCCTGGTGGAGCAGCCTCGTCCTACTGTAGAAAGGACAGTCCATGATAGAGGAGATGATCCGGATATGGAAATGTACTACGATGAGGATTCAAATACACACCTTTGCTATTGCATCAGAGCCTTTGTGCTCCAGAGTGACTCTAAGTCAGATTTTAATCGCACGCATTGGATGATTGACAGCGGCTGTACTGATCATCTGTCACCATTTCTAGATGACTTCGTTCATCTAGAGTCTAATAAGCACCTCCTTCTAATCAAATGGAGTTCTCACCTCCACACCCTGGTGTTAGGAGAGATCAACCGGATTCTGGACATTGATCAAGTATAAATGATCAACATCAACACAAGCATCAAACCATATCTGATTCACCAGATACTTCTCTAGAAGAAGATGATGGCTGGTTAGTTCGTGCACCAGTTCCACATAACTGGCTGCCACCCAGACAACAGTCTGGAGAAAGAACAACTGATTTTTGGATTTGTCCTCACCAATACCATTCTACAAGGGATGAACAGTCTAACTTCAGACCTCCAACAGAACAACGATGATCTCATCGTGTTCCACAACCTCGGATTGTACTGGATAACGCTTATGGCGATTATCTGCCAACACTAATCCTGAGAGATTTAAATCAAGGACTTGATCCAATTCAGGAGGAGTCACGAACTTCTGAACAACCACGCATGGAAGTTGATCTGGAACCTTCGGAACTGAGACCTACTAATGAGGATGATGATCTTGGACAAATGTACAGCAGTAAGTGGCTTAGACATCACTTTGCACTTGCTGTAGATCATGGAGAATGGACTCTACCAAAGCATTACCGACATATAGCAAAGCTACCTCAAGATCAGCAGAAAGCTTGGTATAATGTGTTCAAAGATGAAATGAAGTCCTTACAGGACAGAAAGGTATGGGAATTGGTATCATTACCAAAAGGTCGTATACCCATCAAAGGGAGATGGGTATTTGCCATTCACACTGGCAATCGGGTAAAAGCTCACTTTGTAGTGAAAGGCTTTACTCAGATCTTTGGAATAGACTACAAAGAAACCTTTGCACCAGTTGCAAGGTTTGAAACTATCCGACTGGTTCTTGTGTTAGCAGTGCTCAATGATTGGGTAATTGAAGCGCTAGATGTTAAAACTGCCTTCCTATTTGGCGAGTTAGATGAAGAAATCTATATGATGCAACCAGAAGGTTTTGTAGTTAAAGGCCAGGAAACCAAGGTCTGTCACCTCAAGAAGGCCATCTACAGCCTCAAGCAAGTGGCGCTCCAATGGAACAAACTGCTTCACAAAAGCCTTGTCGACTTAGGATTCAAGAGATGCACTGCAGACTCAGGAGTCTATGTTAAGTTCATTGGCGAGGATATTATCATTGTAGTTATCTATGTTGACAATGCTCTCTTCATGGGTAGCAACAGATCACAGATCCTCTCACACAAAAAGAAATTCATGACAAAATGGGAATGTCATGATCTTGGCAAAGCCAAAGAGTATCATGGTATGAGAATTACTAGAGATCTGCACAAGCAGACTCTAATCCTTGATCAAACTAAATATGCTACTAAAGTTGTCAAGTGTTTTGGTCAGGAGAACTGTAAACCTACAGTTGTACCACTTCCTACCAGATATATTCCGAGAGCCAACGAAGGTAAAGAGAATCCTTCACTGAGAAGTCAATACCA
Source organism: Boletus smithii (assembly GCA_038092715.1). Classification (NCBI taxonomy): domain Eukaryota; kingdom Fungi; phylum Basidiomycota; class Agaricomycetes; order Boletales; family Boletaceae; genus Boletus; species Boletus smithii. Next base: position 17,745 of record JBBPQT010000263.1, on the reverse strand, counting down.
ATTGGTTATAGGATCCTTGCCATATATCATGCTTGGAACCAGACCAGACATCGCATATGCGGTAATCAAAATGTCACAGTTTTCCTCTAATCCATCAGAGGAACACATGCAGAAGGCGATGCAAATTGTTCACTATCTATCTCACTCACAAGCTCTCTGCATAAAGTATACTGCAATCAGTGATAACAATGGACTCATTGCCTGCTCTGACACTGATTGGGCAGGAGACGTTGAAACATCTAGATCTACCACCACTTATGCCATGTTCTTGTCAAATGGAATTGTCTCATGGCTTTCCAGAAGACAGAAACATGTTAGACTCTCTTCAACTGAAGCTGAGTACTGTGGTATGACTGAATGCGCTAAACAAATTCAGTGAATCCAGAATCTCTTCGGAGAGCTACATATTCCACTAGGCAGTGTTCCTATGTGTGTGGATAATCAAGGAGCTATGTTCCTTGCTTCAAATCCTGCACAAGAAGGTCGTACTAAACACGTTAGACTTCCTCAGCATTATATTCGTGAAGCTGTTGAAAATGGTGAAGTGGAACTATTCTATGTTCCTACTAACATACAGTTCACAGATATCTTTACTAAAAACCTTGGTAACATTAAGGTCCAAGAGGGAAGAAAGATGCTTACTCTTACACCATTCCCCTCATGAACAGTGAGGAGGAGTGTTGAGAATGTAGGTTGTAGACGATGTGACTCTCAAAAATGAAGTCACGTGATCAGTTACATGATCTCTCTACAAATGTCACTAGCCAAGTTACCCTAATGGTATTAGGCGTAACTCATTCATTAGGATTCTTATCCTAATAGACGTGACTCATGTGTGACTCATAACGTGACTCATCACATGATACATTCATGACCATGTGATCTAAAGTCTAGACTATGGTCTAGATTGCTTACACTATCCATGATGTCACTATGGCGCAATACTGACGTCATATTGCATCTTACTATGCTATTGGCTATCTATACTTAGATTAACCTACCCTGTAGCTAGACATGGTTCAATAGGAGATTGAACCTTATATCTTAGGAGTATAAAGATTAGATCCTAGCAGCATGTAATCTTTATCTCGAATACCAACATTCGATTTCTCTCTCATCGAGTCTCACTCTGAGAAAAACTCTTAGGCTCTGAACCTATCATTCATCACACCTCCAGGTAAGCTTTCCTACCTGAGACTTTTATCCTGTCCCTTCGCTTTGAAGTACTTTGTACTTCGAAACATCTGTCAATAGGATTCATTCATCCCTCCTCCTCCGCTCATGCTGCTCTGGTTCTCTTTGTCTGCAAGAAGGACAGTTCACTCCACCTCTGTGTTGACTTCTGAGGACTCAACAAAATCACCAAGAAAGACTGATATCCACTTCCCATATCTCCGATCTCCTAGATGCCCCAAGTTATACAAAGATCTACTCCAAGATCAACCTCTGGCATGCCTATCACCTAGTCCGCGTTGCTGAGGGAGATGGGTGGAAGACTTCCTTCCATACATGCTATGGCTCCTACAAATGGCTTGTTATGCCATTCGGTCTCACAAATGCCCCTGCAGCATTCCAGCGGTTTGTCAATACGGTCTTCACTGATTTGTTAGATGTTTGTGTGATAGTGTACCTCAATGACATCCTCATCTACTCTGAGGACATGGCCTCCCACAAGGAGCATGTCCGAGAGATGCTCCGTCATCTCTGCAAACATGGACTTTATGCAAAATCCGAGAAGTGTGAGTTCCACATGGACTCCACTGAATACCTAGGTTACTGCCTCTCGCCCTCCGGACTCACTATGTCTTCGGACAAAGTCAAAACGGTCTAGGAGTGGCCAGAACCTTGGAAAGTCAAGGACATCCAGTCCTTCCTCGGTTTCACCAACTTCTATCAGCGTTTCATCCACAAACACTCCAAAATAGTTGTTCCTTTAACCCGACTCACATGAAAAGGTACCCCTTGGGTCTTTTCCGATGACTGTCATTCCGCCTTCAATGCCCTCAAGGGAGCTTTCACCTCCATTCCGATCCTTACCCATTGGGTTCCAGATGCTCTGCTCATTATAGAAACTGACGCATCATACTATGCCATTGCTGGTATACTCTCCATCCGGTGTCAGGATGACAAAGTCTGTCCCGTCACCTTTTACTCTCGGACTCTCACTGCTCTGGAACTCAATTATGACATCCATGACAAGGAGCTTCTCGCTATCTACAAGTCCTTTTGGACTTGGCATCTTTCGGACTTGGCATCACTACCTTGAAGGTTCTGGTACTCCGATCGACATCATCACCGACCACAAAAACCTTGAATACTTTTCCACCTCCAAACTCCTGACCTGACGGCAAGCCCGTTGGTCGGAGTTCCTCTCTCAGTTCAATATGGTCATCCATTTTTGACCTGGATGCCTCGGAGCTAAGCCCAATGCCCTTACTAGATGCTGGGATGTCTATCCCAAAGAGGGGGATATAGACTACGCTCGCATCAATCCACACAATTTCTGACCAGTGTTCACCCAAGAACAGCTCACGTTGTCCCTCTGAGCTACTGGTCTCACTGCTCCAGTTCTCTGAGCAAGCAAACTCTTCAATGTTGAACAACTCTATAATGACATCTTATCCGCACTTCCATCTGATCCATTGGCTTCCACACACCTGTCCAACCCAGCTACTCCTGACTCTCGCTGGTCAGTCGATGCTGAAGGTTTTCTCCGTTTAGATGGTCGCATCTATGTACCAGACTCGAATGATCTCCGACTCTGCGTACTCTGATACAAGCATGATCATTCTTTGTCCAGACATTTCGGACAGAACCAGACTTTAGACCTCCTTCGTCGCAAATACACCTGGCCAGGCATAAGGACATTCGTCAAGGAATATGTCTCATCTTGCACCACCTGTGCTCACACAAAAGTTCCAAGACACAAGCCATACAGACTCCTGAAATAACTCCCGATCCCTGAGAAGCCATGGAACTCCATTTCCATGGACTTTATAGAACAACTCCCGTCCTCCTCCGGTTATACAGCAATACTTGTAGTTGTGGTTCACTTGTCAAAACAGTGTATATTCATCCCGACACACGATACAATCACCTCTCCAGAGTTGGCCAAGTTATTCCTACTCCATGTCTTTTCCAAGCATGGAGTTTGCTCCCATATTACCTCCGATCGAGGTTCCGAGTTTGTGTCGCACTTTTTCCGTTCTTTGGGTAAAGCCTTAGATATCCGACTTCACTTCACCTCTGGTTATCATCCAGAAGGAGATGGTCAGACAGAACGAATGAACCAGACACTCAAGCAATATCTATGGATCTACTGTAACTACCAGCAAGATAACTGGTCCGAACTCCTGCCCCTTGAGGAGTTCGTGTATAACAATGCTCCAAGTGCTACCACCAGTGTTTCTCCATTCTTCGCTAACAAAGGCTATCATCCCAATATCACCATACACCCCGAATGAGATCTTACCTCCGCACAAGCCTGTGAATACTCCGTCAACCTCGATTCCCTCCATCAATTCCTCCAAGAGGAGATGTCTGCTGCACAAAAGCGATACCAAGGACCTGCAGATGCTAGATGAACCCCAGCTCCGGACTTCAAGGTCAGAGATCAGGTTTTCATTAAGGCAAAGTACTTCCATTCGACCAGACCTTCGAAGAAGCTCTCTAAGAAGAATCTTGGTCCATATGAAATCATCATGCAAGCAGGCTCTCACTCATTTACACTCTGCCTTCTCGACTCTATGAAATCAGTACACCCTGTTTTCCATGTTTCACAGTTAGAACCATCTGTACCTAACACAATTCTGAACTGGACACAAAATCTGCCACCTCCGGTTGAAGTAGATGGTGAACCCAAGTACGAGATCCTCAACTCCAAGGAAGACCGTTGAAGAAAAAACTATAAACTCTTGTACCTCATCCGTTGGTCTGGTTATGAAGGTACAGACAAAGAAACCTCTTGGTTGCTGGCTACCGAACTTGGTCATGCATCGGAGCTCATCCAGGACTTCCATCTCCAATACCCCGGGAAACCCAGACCATACTCTGTCTGATTTTTGGACTTGACAAATTATCATTGACAATATAGCTACTACTTAAACTTCTACATCGTCACCTCCTCCCTCAACTTCCTTCTCCAACTCCTTCCCTGACTCCGATTTCTCCTCCTCATCCTCTGCATCTTCCTCCTCTTCCTCCGACGCATCCACCTTCCACCGGTAGACCTCCTCCACCTTCAACTCCATCAGCTGCACCAGTAGCTGGTTCTGACGATCAGAGAGTCGGTGGTTTTGTTTTTTGAGCATGTCACTCATCTCCCCCACCATCTCCCCAAAGACTCGGAGGGCCTCCAATAGGACCTCTGAGGCCTCTGCACCCGATCCGCTGGCAACAGAGTTCGCCCTCACCTTGACCTTTTTTATCTTCTTCTTCTTCCTCATCCCCTCTCCCTCATCTGCCTTTGCCCATTTCCTCTTCTCTGCTCCCTCTGAATCCCCGTGTGCGCACCAGACCTTGATCTCCTGGCAGGCCACACACGACTTCGACTTGCCTGGCCCAGGGAGGCATTCGGAGCCCTGGGCAATGCAGTGGTCGCATGTGTGACCCTTACCTTTGTCTGCACTCTGTTGAGCACGGACCTCCTCCGCAGCCCTGCACTTAGCCTCCACTCACTCCTCTGCCTCCACCTCTGCCTTCTTCTGAGCCGCCTCCTCCTTGGCCTTTTTCACCTTGGCCCTTCACCTTTGCTCGTTGAATTTTGCAATGCAGAGATCGTCGTTGTCGTTCATGTCCTCCACGATTCAGTGGACCAGGTGGTAATATTTGGTGGTGTTGTTGGACATGATGATGATGGTTTAAGAAAAAAGGGTTACAAACACAAAGTAACAAACTAAATACTCGTCATCAAATTTCGGACTCTGACTCTGATGACCACTGTTCTGTTTTGCATTGTCCCTTGCTTAAAGGCCTTCAGGGGTTCAGGCCTAAGAGGGGGATACTGTCATATCCCATATTTCCATCAAAGTCCAACTCCAGTTTCTACTCTATAACTCCTTCACAACTCCAGTCCATTCTCGCTCTATACTCACTTTTGGACATTCGGACTTTCTTATACATATCATCTTACACCCTCCATTTAAGTTATGTAGGTTTCCTCCTATCCATCTTAGTCTTGCCTCCTATTGTACTCCGATCCTGTGCTTCGCTTAGGAGCACAGCTCCAGCTTTCTTTCCACTCTGTTCCCATTCTCCTTACTCATCCTCATAACCCCGTTACTAATACTGTGCTACTTCGTCGTATATAAACCCATAGCACAAGCCCTGTAAACTTAGTCAGATTATCGAATAAGACTACTCCTCTAACTCTCCGCTTGAGTCCTCAACTCTCCTCTAATCCATAAACTGAACCTAGTGCTGCTCACACACACGAAGTTCCCTCCAACCTCCAACCCTCCGAATTCCGGAACAAGTTCCTAGCAAGGGTGCAGCACATATGCTGAAGCCAAGTCCCGTCCAAACCCATTGCAACTCCGTAACCCGAAGTTCGCCAGTCCGTCCACACGTTCTTAACATCTAGTCATAGAACATCAAAATTGCCAAAATATATTGAATGAGGGTACATCTCAATTGGATACATGTATTCATTACTATTAACAGCAAAGATGCATTGTTGCAATTTGAATGTCTTAAAAATGAAATGGGTTAGGCACATGGTGTAAACAGTCTCTAGGCAACTCCATATACATGATCTACTATTTCAAATAGTACTTGAAGTATTGTAGAAGCCACAATGACAAGTTTTTGATATGTTTTCAAAGTCTCCTAAGTTTTTGGAGGTTTTTCCCACCCATTCATATGTTTAGATTGCTCCTCACATCTTTGATCAGCATTGGAGAAATCAGGGCAATTCAGAAGCATTGGGTTGCCATAGGGCCCAGAGCCTGGCACAATTGCCCTGATAATATACCCTTTAGAGCATCTCCAATATATTAATTACAAAAAGGGGGAAAATGTGTTCTAGATAATGTTCATGACATTATAGGAGGTGATTCACATGGTATGATACATGGCTAGATATCCTCCCCCAATGAGTACACAATTCTGGGTTGGCTAAACCACTGGTATAGCCTGGGGGAAGTGAAGAAGGGTCAAAAAAGGAACATGATCATCACCTCATGGAATGTTTCTGGATCCAGCTAACATGATCACACAATGTATTATAGGCTATTATTTCATGTATATACACCCTTGCGAGGGTGAATGGTCATGATGACGCTGTGGCGGTCGCATGGTCATCACCACATCACTATTGCAAGGGTGTGTGAGGGCAGGGCCAGGGTGTGGTGGATGTGAGGGCCAGGGTGTGTGGGCAAAGGCCAGGGCCAGGGTCAAGGGCCAGGGGCGATGGTGGGTAGTGACAATGGTGCTGTGGTGGTTGCTCAGTCGACCGCCGCAGCGCTGTCAACACTGCATTGCTGTTGCGAGCACAAGTGAGCAAGTGCGGGACAAGGGCCAGTGAGGGTGAGCGATGGTGAGAGTGGGTGGTGATGATGGCAAGGGTGAGGGTGAGCAAGGGCAAAGGTGAACGGTGATAACAGCGCCATTGGGAGGGTGAGGGCAAGCAAGGGTGGGGTGGGTGGTGACGACGGTGTCATGGCGGTGACTCAATTGTGATCATCGCAGCTTTGTTGTGGGAAGTGCGAGAGTGAGGGATTGCAGGTGAGTGAGGGTGAAGGCAAGCGGTGACAACAGGGGTGACAATGGCAGTGCTGGCATCTAATGTTTAAAGGTCCAGTCCTAAGACCTTAAAAAGACCAGGACTGGACTGGACCAAGACCACAAAAGACCAAATTTCAGTCTTTTATGGTCTTGGTCTTGGTCTTTTCAATTTTGAATTATAAAAAGACCGACAAAGACCAGTTCAGACCGGTTTAGACCAATGTACAGCCACAGGGGCTATATCTCCCTATTTCTTTATATTTTCCCCTATTTTTCCTGATTTTTCCTAATTTTTTTAAAATTATTCTGACATTATTTGGGTTTTTAACAAAAGTATAAGTGAAAGTGTAGCAATTGTGGCGCATTTTTGACTACCAAAAGTGTAGTTAAATGTAGACAAATGAGTGTAGACAAGACTGTAGCCAAAGTGTAGTAAATGTGGCGCATTTTTGACTACCAAATGTAGTAACACCACATAATATATATAAATTGACATGCTATATTGTAATGCTCATATCTCAGCTTCCTGTGGTCCACATATTATGACCAGGGTATCAATAGAACACTGCATGTCTGCTCTACATTTTATATACCAAAGACAGAAGGACCGGACTGAGACCGGAGCGAAAAAGACCAATTTATCGGTCTTTGTCAGTTTTGGTCCAGTTTTTTTTGATTTCAGGATTTCAAAAAACCAGTCTGGTCTTGGTCTTTCCAAAAAAGGGCAAAAGACCGGACCAGACTGGACTTTAAAACACTAGATGTGGGCAGATACTGCATATCCTTTTCATGGTTTGTGTCAAGCTCCATATAAAGTGTATGTTCTTTGTTTTAATTTTCTTGCTAAGGGTATCATTGAGAATTTTATCCTAGATCTGAAAAGGACTCTGAAGAGAACACCACTTACAACTATCATGCTTCCAAACTTCGTATCCGATCTGAGCATGCAATTGGCTATCTCAAGGGTACCTGGCAATCTTTACAGACTATGAGTATGCATTGACAATGAGAACCATATCTGATATGCAACTCTCTGGATTATCACCTGCATTCACCTAATATTATTAACTGTGCCACACACATGTCTGGCAATCTCCCTCATTTTGGCCCCATTCTATCTTTTCTTACTACCAACATCCCATTTTAACAACACCAACTTAGTATACATGTACATTAAATCATTCTCTTCAAACATGTCTGGCAAACATGTCATTCCCATCCTCTTTTGACACAACAGACTCTGCCAACTTAGTATACATGTATACTAAATTGCTTACTAAAGTAATGAGTTAGACACCATCAAGAGTGGAGTCAAACCTGCTAGTATGTAAGAAGTGTCATATTTGTTATTCTTCAAATATAGATACAAAGACTCTGCCAATTATATTCAATCACTCTATTCTGCAAATATGTCTGGCATATATTTCATTCCCATCCTCTTTTAATACAAAGACTTTGCCAACTTAGTATACATGTATACTAAATCACTCTATTCTTCAAATGTGTCTGGCAAACATTTCATTCCCATCCCCTTTTGACACAATAGACTAATTGCCACCTTGAACTTAGTATATGTGTATACTAATTTGCTCTCCCATGCTGTCCATCTGCCTTTTTATATGATTTGCCATCTCTCTACTTTTAATCCATGTCCTTTTCTATAGGTAATCCTTCCGAAAAGCTGTTGGCAGTAAGTGGTTGTGTTAAATTAGTATATGCATATACTACATCACTTACATAAAGAATATTCAACTGAGCACAGGGATCAATCTTGGAAATGACCTAGTGACAAGCAGAGAGGGAACATTTTTCAATCCTTCTATATATGAAATTAGTATATTCACCCCTCATTGTAAGAACATGTCTAGCAAAACATTCATTTTAAAAGTATGTTAACAGCAAGAAATCAATTAGTATACATGAAAAAATGTCTACTAAGAGCTGCAACCTTGAAGTAGGGTCACATTAGCATATCTATTTGAAGGTTCTTCTATAAGTTTTTCCATAACTGTATGTGCTGCCTTTCATTCTTGTCTTATTTACTGAAAACACAAGATGAACAGTGATTAGAAAATTCTGACACTCATAAGTGCCTTAAGGGTGTTGGTGTTCAAGGTCTGGAGATGGAGACTACATCACTATTAACATAATGAGCTCAGTGACACACTTCCTATTTCCATAGCATAATATGTACATTCTCATATCTTGTGGATATGCCATCTTCCCATCCCCTTTGCCCAGTTCTGCTGCCTCAACCATTTCTACACCTCTCAATCCCAGCACCATTGTGCTAAATATGCATCCACAATCTCACACAAGATGTTTTCACCAACACTGGTGCTGTAAGTACAGTTTTGACCCTCTATGACTTGAACAGGATCAATCATTGCAGGATGAATTCAATTGGTGGAAGTGCATCAGGTCAGAACTCCTCAGAACCAAACCAGGGCATTAAAAAGGCAGTCACTCCAAAGGAAAGTGCTAAATATTCTATAACCCTTCTGAATTAACTGACAGCAAATAGGAAACTGTTCTTGTTTGTAATCTGGAGCTTAAGGAAGCTCTTGACAATTACATCAAAGATCACCCTCAAGATGATGGAGAATTTTTTATGCCCACTTGTGAGAAGGAGTTGGAAGTTGTTGCTGATAATTTTGTAGCAAAGGCTATGGAGAAGGAGATGGTGGAGGAGAAGGTGGAGAAGGAAGGGGAGGGGGAGGGGGATGAAGGGAAGAAGGGGGATGAGGAAGAAGGGAGAGAGAGGGAGAGGAAGAAGAAGAGGAAGGAGAGGGGGTCAGTGAGGATGAGGGTGGGAAGGAGAAGAAGGGAAAGGAGAAAGAGAAGAGAGGAAAGGGGAATAATGAAGAGAAGAAAAGAGGCAAAAGCAAGAGCAAAGAGAGGAAAGGGAGTTGGCATATCTTTTACAGGAGGGAAAGAGGCTAGGGTCTTACATTCAATGGAGCCCATTGCCCTTAGCTGAGCAAGCTGAGCCATCAACTACAATGACTGCTCAATATCACCACTGTACTGCAGCAACCAATACCTCCTCTTTCTTGTCCAATTCACCCAGAAAAAGGTATGTGTTTCATTACTTTAATAACTCAGATTAGTCATTTTTTTAGACATAAGGCATATGGTGATGCTCCATCATTAGATTCCCTAATTTCATCTGAGAAGAAAAAGAGAGCAAGAGGAAGAAGAGAAGCAAAAAGATCAAAGGCAGCAAGAAAGGCATATGATGCAAAAAAATAATGCTAATCAAAGAGATAAGAATAAGCCAGACAGGTAGCTCATACAGTAGGCAGGTTGCTTAGATGAACCATCAACTCTACTCTTGCTATGGTGGGAAAGGGTGGAGAATAGTCAGGTTACATCCACTGGCTAGACTGGTACTACCATATCAAAGCCTGCTGATCAAAAAGTCATGCAAGAGCTATATGAAAGGGGTGAGTTAAAAACTTCTTGAAGCAATTTACCTCTTTGCCATATAAGTAAGTGCTTTATTTGAGCATCTAGTTTAGTTCTAATGTCCCTTTTATGTTTTTTAAATACCTTAGAGGCCAACCAGTTATGATTTTTGACCAAAATCATAATCTTCTTGTAGTAAGTTGCACTGTAGCCCCATGGATCCTAGACACATTGAAGAAGCTGGTTCCTTTATTGGAAAATTTGACCAGCTCCTACCTATCAGATCCCATCATCAGAAAACACTTTGAAAAGGCTAATAAAGGTGAACATTTTGCCTGTCTGCTGGGCTGGCATTGTCAATACACTAAGGTACATATATTATAGTAGCCATTTGAATAATTTTAACAAAGCATGCTCTTTCAGGATCCAACTATTGTGGCCTGGCATATGAAAAATGAGGAAATGGCTGAAACCTTTATTTGCTCTAATCCAGTAAAAAGGCTGACATGAGTGAATGTCCATTTTATATCGTCTTTCAGTTTAAAGCTAGTCAATAGGAAATTTGTTTGTGATACCCTTGGATTTTTCTATCCAGGATGTGCTGCTAGGTTTCAAGCAGCTGTTGATTTTTGGAAGGAATATGAGGTTGTGGCTCACTTTGGGCTGTGTTTCAACTTTTGTCCAAACATACCCTTTCCTGGTGGACTTTCTAGGGTCCATACACATGTAGACAGAACATGACCATATATATTGCATGTTTGAACTTTTTGTACATGTTTACTAGACTACTTGTTAGACTTTTGGTGCACTTTACATAAAGTGTGGAGTATTTACAGTCACAAACAACAAACAATATTCTGAACAATATAATGACCAGGGCATGTCAATAGACCCATTGTGAGGTCTCAATTCAATTTTTAGAGAAAATAGTGGTTGGATGAATTTGTTACAAGATCAACAAGGGGGTATGTCAGTAGGGAATGGCATGGGTATGGGTATGGCATCAGTAAATCACTCAATTTCACACAGAGTGGGCGCAGCTTCACAGATGTCTGTACAGACTAAGTATAGACTGAGTACAGACTGCTACAGAGTAACTGAATTTGAAGACTTTGAAAAATCTAGTAGATTGGAACTGTGGGAAATGATGACTAAGCAGTGCAACAAGCCTATTTATACTATACTTTTTAAGACTTTGAACAATATGATAGATTGAACTGTGGGAAGATATGTTGAACTGTGGGAAATGATGACTAAATGACTTAGAAAGTGTATTTGTTGTAATAAAAAGTGTAGTAATAAGTGTAGTAACAAGTGTACACAAAGTGTAGTGTAAAGGGTATCAAAAGTGTACCAAGAGTGTGCATGGTTAATGAATATGGGTTATCTACATCTCATGATCAGTGAATATTTAAGATAATTATAATATTTATTATTAGCAATGGTAGCTACTATCTTTATCTCCAGAAAATCTAAAATCTAATATTATAAAATAAATAAGATATGTTCAGAATATCATTATAACATTAATTTAGTTACTAATCAAGTAAACAGAATAATTGTAGTAGCAAAATTATTAAACAAAGATAACACAAATTTAATTTTTAAATACATAAAAATTAAGATCTAATAGAAATATTTCCTCTTAATCTATAAAAACCTGGTAAATTATATCTCCCATGTGAACAAGAAAAACAAATTTGAATGAGGAAATTCTTTGCCAAAGGAAGACATTTTGCCAATTATACTACAACTTAGTTTCAATTTGGTTCCTTGACTCCCACAATAAAAGGTGAGGGTTTTGTTGGTTTCAAATGATCAGGCAGGACATCAGGCCTTTTCACTAGGTAGTATGATAGTGATAGTGGCAGACACAGGCAAGTAACATTACAACAGAACATCAAATCCCATCTACTCCAACATGGCATTGCTGTCATTGCTGTCACTGTTGTACAGCCCCTTTGCCTTCAAAATGCTGAAGAGCACATCCAATGCAGCATTTGGCCCTTTGGATTTGCAAAAGCCATTGAGCTTCGCCTTTTCAGTGTTCACCATCACATACACAGAAACGTCAACAAGGTTGAGTACATGAAGGTGTTCAGCAACTTTGAGCATGCCACTAGTAAGACTCATCAAACATTGGCAGACAGGTGCAAAAGTTTTCATGTTTGTTTCCTTTGAAAATATACCTGCCTGTGTTCTATAAGTATAGGCCCTGAGGCGATGTATGAATGAACATACCTGTTTCAACAGAGGATACATGTAATCATAAAACAACTCAAAGGTCTCTGCAGGAGACATCTTCGTCTTCTACAAATTATTGATAGTTATCTATTTTTTCTGAGCTTCCCAGTGCTCATTGCTGAACTTCTTGATGACACTGTTCAAATGATCATATTCCTTGGAATGAAGGGATGTCAAAGTCAAAGGAAAGTGTGGTACTATGCCCGTGGAATCTGTAATCAAGCATTTGAAAGGCTGACACAGTAAACGCAAAGGGGAGGGGGAAAGTTTGGCGAATGACTCACTTTGGTGGCATTGACAACAAAAACCATTGACTCACTGACCTTGAACATGATGTTTCCTGGTTTTGGACACATTCATATTGGCCATCTTGATTTTGAAGCGGTATCCTGTGGTGAGGTGCAACAAGATATAAAACATTCCCACCTTCCCTAAAAAATGTCTGATTGATTCTTTCACTATGGCCAAGACTATATAATTCCATGAACAATACCCCTTTTCATCAACCGGAAGATTGAGCAGAAGATTTAAAGCACAGCCTGTCTGGGTCATGATGTAAAAGGTGATTTCAGTGGGAATGATAAGGGGGGAAGCGGTAGGATCAGGAGCAGTAGGGCGGTGACCTGCACCAAGATAGATTTGTGCATGGCCATGGCCAAAAAGGAGAATTATTCCACAAAGTGGAATCATAGAGAGACTTCTTTAGACATGACAAGATAGTCATGAATGGGTAGAAGATTACCCCAATTTTTCTTATTTTTCCACCATAGATATCAAAAGATATATGTCAAACCATCTATAGTAGACTCTGTCAAAACCCATACATTTCGGGAGACAGGCCAAGCTATGGGTTTTGACAGAGTATGGATTAACAGAGAGACAGCGATCTAAGGCCCCTGGTGACCAAAGTACTGACTAATCAAAGTAGTATGCATGTTCTGCATCTCCTCATAGCATGTTTTCCTTGCCATCGTTGATAAAAATCCCTCGAATGAGCGAGCCCAACTTTCACCTCGATCAGACAGGTACACACAAAATGTGTCCATTGCCTTCAGAGCCTCCTGACGACTCACTGATTTGATGGCCACCTGATTGTCGTCTGCCTCCACCTCCAGCTCGTCAGCAATCTGCAAGCCTTTGATAGCCTTGAGAATCTCCTTATCTGACTGATGCAGCACACCACTGCCCTTTTCGCCCTCGGGATTCAGCAATTCTTTAATGCTCATCACATCCCTTCTCTGAACAATACTGTTACATTTGGCCCAGGTAGGGACAAACGTAGCCTCAGTGGGTTCAAGGGTTCAGTCGCTAGGGACTCCAGACGATGAGGACGCTAACAACAATAGTTGATAGGGTCAAGGGTTCTAGGTGTCTTCCAGCAGAGCGGCTGGGAAGTCAAGGGTTCAACTAGCAGGGCGGCTAGCGGAGGTTCAGAGGGTTCAAGGGAAGCGTCCACTCGAGAGTAGGACGAGCGACTCAAAGAAATCCAAGGGAGCGATGAAGCAGATGCTATTGTCTGAGGAAGCAGATGCTATTGTCTGAGGAAGACTAGCTGGGGAAATACATCACGAGGTATCTAGGTTTATATACGGATCCAAAAGAAGGATGACTAATCGGATAGAACGAGACGGAAGGTAATGGAACGATTAGTCATATAAAAGGTGACGTCATTTTGGAACGTCAAAGAATACCATAGAACAAATGACCAAGGAAAGATAGACATATGGCAGTGGAGTCGGTCTCCATCTGTAAGTTCAAGGTAAGAAAAGCGAATCATAACATTACCCCCCTGTTAAACCTGAAACTCCAGTGAAGGATAACAGATGAACGGTGTGAGTCAGAAGTCACGGTAAGACAGCCTGGGAGATCCAGTGGTGTTGGCATAAGCGGCGTCATCCCAAACATCCTCAACATCTGGGGAAGGGATACGAGTGACTGGGGAGTGGGAGCGGCGAGTGCGGGTGCGGGTGCGAGGAGGAGATGCATTGACAGGGACCATACAACGTGGGGGAGGAATACACAAAGGCCTGCTGGATTGGGAAGAACAGGAGTGGGATGAGGATGAGCTGGAAGAGCTTGGAGGGTTGCGACAACAAAGTGGGCAGTGGTTTTGAGGATGTCTGGGGCAATGGAGAAGACAAGTGGGGCATTGGTACCACTGGCAGTTAATGCATCAATGTCCAAGATGATGACACTCAAAACAGGTCTTGTTGTAAAGAGGGTGCCTAGTAGGCAGAGGAGCATCCACAGGTTTGCCTCCAAGGGTTCCATGGGTGCGGATCTTGTGAGCGAGTTCGGCCCGTTCAATGGCGACTGTTTCAGCAGTGGTAAGAGGAGAGTGTTGAGCAGGTAAATGCAGCAGCCTCTAGGGCACGCATATAGTGAGGAGCCACCTTACTAACCTGGTAGGGTTTAATATGGGTTAAAACTCTTATTTGATTGTATCTACGACACTTGTATATATAGGTGGAGATAAGTGGAGATAAAGGATCGTATGGGAATAGCTTAAAGGCTTAAGGCCGCATCAAGATCTAATCTAAGTATAAGTAGATAAGATATAACCATAGGGGTTATATGCGCTATACGATAATGGATTTCAACACTCCCCCTTACTAAATACCTGATAAGGAATGTAAGCGAAAATTGCGCTAAGAGCTGCAAAGGTTATGCGAATATAGATCTGAATGGTACAAACTACTATTTGTAGAATGACAAGCCTAATTGGGCACGGAATTTGTTGAACTTTATATGGCCGAGGTTCTTTGTGAACATATTGGCAGGGTTGTCATTGCCTTCTATGAAATAGAGGCTGATCTTCCCATGAGCTACGATCTCTCTGATGTAGTGATAACAGATGTCAATGTGTTTACTCCATTTTTCAGTGACAGGGTTTGATGCCATAAAGATGGAACCCTGATTGTCACCGCATATGGGGATTGATGACATATTATACCCAAGTTCGATGAGTAAGGTGCGAATCCAGATCGCTTGGCGGCTACAATCTGAAAGCGCCATATATTCAGCTTCTGTACTAGACAGAGCGATGGATTTCTGTGCATGGGAACTCCATGAGAATATTCCTCCAGCTAACTTAAAGAAGTATCCGGTCTGGGACCGGCGCGTGGAGGGTTCTGATGCCCAATCAGAATCGGTACAAGCCATAATTCCTTGGCCAGAGGATCCATCAAAGTCTAGGGAGTAATTTCTAGTCCCGAGCAAATAGCGACAGATGTACAGCGCTTTGCTTAGATGGTCCGGGGTAGGATTGGCTGATTGCTGAGCCAGTGCTGTAACAGCATAGGTGATGTCAGGCTGAGTGCCGAGCATCAGGTACAGGAGTGATCCGATCACTTGCTGATATCTGGATTATAAGGCTGGATCTGCGGTACCCTGATTTCGAATCAGGTAATAGCCGGCAGATAATGGTGTAGGTGCCGTTTTGGCATTTCTCATGCCACATCGTTCAATTACCTTATCAAGGTAGGCGCATTGATCTAAACAGATCTTGCGGCCTTTTCTGCAAATGCGCATGTGGAGAAACTCTCTGGCTTCTCCTAAATCCCTACATTCCCATTTCTGCATAAAGTGGGCTTTGACCTTGTCAACAAGTTTCTTGTTGGGGCCGCAGAATAAAGCGTCATCTACATAAATGATGGCTACAACTGCGTGGGAGCCTTTACGTTTGTATAGGAATATACCGGCTTCGGATTTGAGCCGCTCGAATCCAAGTTCAATCATTGACTCGTTGAGCGCTTTCCACCAAGCTAATCCTGCTTGTTTTAGGCCATATAGGGCACAACATTTTCGAAGTACAAAGTACCTCGAAGCAAAGGGACAAGGATAAAAAGTCTCAGGTAGAAAGGCTTACCTGGTTGTGATGAACAATAGGTTCAGAGCCTAAGAGTTTTCTCAGAGTGAAACTCGATGAGAGAGAAATCAAATGTTGGTATTCAAGATAAAGATTACATGCTGCTAGGATCTAATCTTTATACTCCTAAGATATAAGGTTCGATCTCCTATTGAACCATCTATAACTACAGGGCAGGTTAATCTAAGTATAGATAGCCAATAGTATAGTAAGATGCAATATGATGTCAGTATTGTACCATAGTGACATCATGGATAGTGTAAGCAGTCTAGACCATAGTCTAGACTTTAGATCACATGGTCATGATTTATATCATGTGATGAATCACTATATGAGTCACACATGAGTCACGCCTATTAGGATAAGAATCCTAATGAATGAGTAGCGCTCATTAGGAATGAGTCACACCTAATGAGTCACGCCTAATACCATTAGGGTAACTTGGCTAGTGATGTTACATTCTCAACACTCCTCCTCACTGTTCATGATGGGAACGGTGTAAGGGTTAGCATCTTTCTTCCCTCTTGGAACTTAATGTTACCAAGGTTTTTAGTAAAGATGTCTGCGAACTGTATGTTAGTAGGAACATAGAATAGTTCCACTTCACCATTTTCTACAGCTTTGCGAATATAATGCTGAGGAAGTCTAACATGTTTAGTATGACCTTCTTGTGCAGGATTAGAAGCAAGGAACATAGCTCCTTGATTATCCACACACATCGGAACGCTGCCTAGTGGAATGTGAAGTTCTCCGAAGAGATTCTGTATCCACTGAATTTGTTTAGTGCATTCAGTCATTCCACAGTACTTAGCTTCAGTAGAAGAGAGTCTAACACGTTTCTGTCTCCTGGAAAGCCATGAGACAATTCCATTTGACAAGAACATGGCATAACTGGTGGTAGATCTAGATGTTTCAATGTCTCCTGCCCAATCAGTGTCAGAATAAGCAATGAGACCATTGTTATTACCGATCGCAGTATACTTAATGCAGAGATCTTGTGAATGAGATAGATAGCGAACTATTTGCATCGCCTTCTGCATATGTTCCTCAGATGGATTAGAGGAAAACTGTGACATTTTGATTACCGCGTATGCGATGTCTGGTCTGGTTCCGAGCATGATATACAGCAAGGATCCGATGACCGATTGATATTGACTTCTCAGCGAAGGATTCTCTTTACCTTTGTTGGCTCTCGGAATGTATCTGGTGGAAAGTGGTACAACTGTAGGTTTGCAGTTCTCTTGACCAAATCGCTTAACAACTTTAGTAGCATATTTAGTTTGATCAAGGATTAGAGTCCGCTTGTGCAGATCTCTAGTAATTCTCATACCAAGATACTCTTTGGCTTCGCCAAGATCATGACATTCCCATTTCATCATGAATTTCTTTTTGTGTGAGAGGATCTGTGATCTGTTGCTACCCATGAAGAGAGCATCGTCAACGTAGATAACTACAATGATAATATCCTTGCCAATAAACTTAACATAGACTCCTGAGTCTGC